>PVJI01023667.1:0-23480 GCA_004026765.1 Micronycteris hirsuta
AAAAGGTTCTTTCCTGCCCTGAAAGCAGGGGAGAACAATGAACATATTTTTTAACGTAAATCTGTCTTTGTAAATATTTTCAACAAAGATAATTTGTCAAACCTCTAGACCTCAAAGACTTTGGACAGACCTTTTAAAATTACCCTTAGCTTATAGACCATCTGTAATTTTAACCACTTATCTTAATAATTTAACGCTCTGCTGACAATATTAACACCGCCATCTACAAAAAGGTAAAATTACTTGTGAATTTTTTTGTCAAACCAGAAAAAATCATCGGCATTCCCCTTTTCTCTCACATACTCCCTGCTCTCCCAGATTTCTCTTAAACAAAGTGTGAGAGACTTTTGGGTGACAGAACCGAGCAGGGAGTAGGGACATAAGGAGGGTGAGTCCATGCTGAGCCTAAAAATGAGCCCATAATAAAAATTAAAAAAAAAATTTTTAAGTCAAGTAAGCCCTGGCTAGTGCGGCTCAGTGGATTGAGCGCCGGCCTGCAAACCAAAGGGTCTCCGGTTTGATTCCTGGTCAGGGCACATGCCTGGGTTGTGTGCCAGGTCGGGCCCCCGGTAGGGGGTGCGCAAGAGGCAACCACGCATTGATGTTTCTCGCCCTCTCTTTCTCCTTCCCTTCACCTCTCTCTAAAAAATAAATAAATAAAATATATTTTTTTAAAAAGTCAAGTAAGATGAGTCTCCATTTGGGCCTCAATGGGAGCCTAGATACCTCTGTTATCTTTCCCTAGTTAAATCAAAACTTTGTTAAAGAATTATTTGTACTGGAAATCCAAAGCTATTAGAAAGTGAGACAATAATGAGGTTTTATTATGTTGTTGATTTTTGTCTAGAGGATTTTGCAAGAAGTCACTAGCAGTATGGGCAGCAGTTGAATCAAAGCAAAGCAGACGGTCCGAAACTTGAGTGCATCAGAATCATGTGGGGGGCTGTTAAAGTGCAGGTTCCTGGGCTCCACGTCCACCATTTCTGATTCAGTGGGTCTGGGGTCAGACTTGAGAATTGGCATGTTAATACATTTCCATTGGATGCTGAAGCTGCTGGTTTAAGGAACACATTTTGAAACCCACTGGCATAGAAGAGTTGTTATTCCAGCATGTTCTATCATTTGCTTTTCCCAGTTGATCAAGTAATAATTTCATCTGATTTGAAATAATTCCTGTGAGAAATGAGGCTGGGACGGAGTGTATTCCCTCCCTGTGGGTAGACACGGTACAGAACACAGAGGTTCCAACGGGGTGCTTCTCCTCAGTAACTGAGATCCACAGCCCACCGCTCCAAGATTAAAAACAAGAAAAGAAAAGAAAGGGAGGAAGGAAGGAAGAAAACTTAAGAAAGCAATGTATATATTTTTCTCTTCTAGATATACAGGGTTGGGCTAAAGGAGGTTTACAGTTGTAATACAAATAAATAATACAATAATTAATAAATAATAATACAAGAATACACTCTGTTTTGTGTACTCACAATTGTAAACCTACATTTGCCAACCCCGTATGTACTCTCTCCTTGCTTTTTCTTGGAAGGAAGTGCTACTGTACAATCTTCAGCTTTCCCAAGAAATCAATGATATCTTTTATTTGAGTGGGAGACTTATTTTCTCTGTGTGAAAGCTCACGGGAACTTGTGTTTAGGGATTCATGAGTGTGACTGACATCATTTTTCTTTCTTGTAACGTCTTTGTCATGCTTTTAGTATAAAGGTTATTCTAACTTCAAAAAGTGGGGAGATATATCCTTTTATTTTCTGTACAAACTTGTGTAGGATTAGAATTACTTTTCCTTAAGTATTTGGTACAACTGGCGGGTGGTATAGCAAACAGGGCTTTGAGTTTTCTTTGTGGGGAGACACTCAACAATCAATTCAATTCTTTCTATAGATGATGATTAAAAAGAAGCATTCAATGTGACTGAAAAATGAGTTAATTATTTTATGGTACCCCCAGCTAGCAGCTATTTTCAGAGAGAAAAAGCAAAGCCCGTTTCCATCACGGGCCATTTCCTGAAGGAAGGTCATTGGCTCAGGGCTCCTTTCCTTATAGATGAGTGTAAGGGAGAGGAGGGAGCTCAGAGAAGGCCTTGGGAGTTCAGTTCAGGGACAGGAATCAGTGTTTTTCAAACTTTTAAAAAACCGTTACATATATTTCATAAAACTATACTTACACTCACTTTCTGTGATGCAGGCTGGTATTTTCTTTCTTTTTTTTTTTTTTAAGATTGTATTTATTTATTTTTAGAGAGGGGAAGGGAAGGAGATAGAGAGGGAGAGAAACATCAATGTGTAGTTGCCTCCTGCACACCCTCTACTGGGGACCTGGCCCGCAACCCAGGCATGTGCCCTGACTAGGAATCCAACTGGCAACACTTTGGTTCTCAGGTTGGCACTCAATCCACTGAGCTACACCAGCCAGGGCAGGCTGGTATTTTCCATTCTATCTTTTTCTATTCTATTTCATTATGTATATAAAAAATGTTTGTTATATACTTTTTATATAATACTACACTGTATATATTTATACATAATTTATGTCATTCCACTAATACAGTGCGTGTGTGTGTATATATATACATATATATACATATATATAGTCTTTCAGGGTCGTGGATGAGGTTTGGAAGTGGACTTAGGAGCACGACCAATGCTTTCCGGTTATTCTGTTCAAGGACAGAGGCATCTTTGCCACTTGCCATTGGGGAAGATTCCAGAGTTACTCAAGATCCGCATTTATCAGGTAGGCTAGAGTGAATTTACATGCTAAGTTCCTGATTCATGCTGTGGCATGGAAAGAACCAGAAGGCGCTACCAGAAATTCCACTCCTTCTCTTTTCATGGCCTGCTGGAGAAGGGAGCAGCCATCAGAGTCCGGCTGAGAGGAAACTATACTTGAGAGGAAAATGCTGGCGTGGGAACATTTCCTGCTCCTGGCCACCCACCCCCGCCCCCGCCCCCCATCTTAGTCCCACCTCCTCTCCCCACTTTGCCCCTAATTCCTCCTCCAGCCTACCTCTCCCCTCCCCCATCCTCCCTGCAAGTGAATAATTGGCCCAGTGACCAGTGGCTGTGAGGGGTGGGGAGTTCAGAAGCCCACCCTGGAGTCCAGGAAAGGCTGCATGGGGTCACGAGTAAAAGGACAAAGCCAGCCCCATTTGCTATTGTGCACCATTCGCTAAGCAGGCCTGACCTTGTTAAACATGGGTGCCATTTTACTCTCCTTAGCTTGTGTCCCCAGGACGGGAAATTACTAGAAAGCAAGAACAGAACTAACCCGCTCCCTACAGCCACAGGGAGACAAAAATATTGGAACAAACTGCAGCCTCTGGTTACAACGCCACAACAGCCCAGGTGTAACAGGGTGCAGCCAAGGCGGGGCCCAAATAGGGATTTGTAATAGGGTCCAGAACTCAGTGTCCAGGAAATATTAGAAAAAAAAAATATATATATATAGGATGTTGTCACCCCCACAAGTCTGAGCTGGGGAATGAGACGCATGGAGCAGGGCCATTGAGAGTTGTTTTGAATAGCAACAGTTTTGCAGATAACCTCTAGAACCATTGTTTAACGTATCTATAAACTTTAACTGGTTACAAAGATATGTTAAATAGCTGTGGCCTAGCTTTGAGCCAGGGGGATGAGAGGGACTTCAACCCAAGATGTAATTGGGAGGCTACTCCCCCTGGTGACGAGCCTGTGTAAGAGCTTGGAGATGATGGGCTCCACACCACAGGGCCATGCCTGCCTGGACTTACTAAGGCAGCTCAGTAAAGCTCAAAAAAAATGGGAATGCTGATAGCTGTGGCCAATTGTGGGAGGAGTCAGAAATGGTGTGGCAGCCATGCGGGGTCTTTTTGGGACCACACGGTTTAGGAGAGAAGAACCACTGACTTGTATTTCTTTTTCTGAGATATGGTATCCTGGACTGGGCAAAGGGGGAAGGAAGGACTGTGAGTTTGTGGGTATTCTAGAGGACTCTGGAATCTCAATGAAGACATTAAGTCATTACTCCGAAGTTTGTATAACTATTTAAATAAATAATCCTTTTTCTGGCACACCAATCTCTGGCATTGAGAGACGCCTTTCCCTGGTGGCGGACAAAGAGAACCTAGTATGGGGTGGGGGACCCCTGGAGCACAAGAGCACAAGAGTGGATTCACTTGGTAATAGTATATAGTTCACCACCACCCCTAATGCCCCCTTCTGTGACACAGGGGCCACACAACAGCAACCCCCACCCTTTTCAATCCAATTACAATCCAATAAAAGCTCAAAGCCCCACCCCTCAAGGCTGGTGTTTCTCTCAGTACCTAGCCCTTTCCCTCCCTTAGGAAAGTAAATACAAAAACCCTTTACTCTCTGCACTTTCTTCTCTTTGTGAATTCTTTCACAGCCAGCAACACCCACCACGCTAACAGCGTAGACGCTCAGTAGGGATATTTCTGGGTTGCGCCCCCATCTGGCTACCTGGCGCAGGTCAAGGTTGGGGTCTGAGTCTGGAGGGGGCGAGATGACGTGCCAGTTCAGAGCCCCAGGCATGAGAATAGCGTGGACAAGCCAGAAAAACCTCGGGGGTGAGGGGTGGAGGGGGTGGTCCTGGAGGGCTGGCAATCTCAAGTCACAGAGGGACTTCAGAAGGCTGGCTCCACCCTCTCCTCCCTCTGAGCACGGAGAACCACCCCGCTGGAATTTAAACTATAAATTTGCTTGGTGTTTCTCCTCACCCACCGCACCCAACCCTGAGTGGCGTTAGGCCGGACTAATCATAGCCTCAGGACCTGAGGTGGGTGGGACAAGAGAGTTTGAGGTGCACACGCCCCGAGGTGGGGAGACGGTGCACAGCGATTTATGCTCCTCTCTCCTCTCGCAACCCTCATCAAAACGCCCACACCTGTCCTTGAGACCTTAACGGAAGTGGACATTGCATCTCTAAACCCCAGATGCAAGTGGACATTGCATCTCTAGATGCCTGTATGCAGAGTCCCGGAGCTCCTGCCTGGAGGAAGAAGGCATCCAGAGGCTCTGCAAATACTTTGCAAGGCGAGTTCTGGGGCAGGAATTGTGTCCCCCAGGAATCACCCCATGCGAGGAAGGAGGAGGGGTTTGGACCTCTAGATTCTTCATTCATTCCCTCCGCGGGGCCCTGTGAGGTTCGGGAGCAATGAAAATGGGTTTCCTCCCTGACCAGGTAGAGGAGATGTCTGCCTAAACCGTTCAAGACCCTTTACTTGTGGGAGGTGTACTCAGAGTGCTCCTTAAAAGACAAAAGCCCCCTTTTCAGGCCCTCTTTCCCAGAGCTAGCTGGACCCCGTAAAGCGTGATTGACCCTAATTGTTTCATGAGCCTTTATTCTCAGGACTAGAAAATAACTGGAATCGCCCCCAAGGCACAGAGGCTCAAGGAACTTATAAAACAGGGCATACTGGACCACAACAACCCAGGCCTGACCCTGCACCCAACGGTAACGTGGAAACAAGTCGCGGCCTAACTGAAACACCCTGCTCTACAGCCCATTACCGACAAAAGCTCACAGTCCCCACCCCTCAGGGCGCACATCTCCACACACAGCCCTTTCCCTCTCTCGGGAAAGGAAACATAAAAAATCTTTGCTCTCTGCACTTTCTTCTCTTTGCGAATTCTTTCAAAGCTGGCATCACCAACTACTTTAACACTCCTGATCTGGTGGAATCATTAAAGGAATCCAGGTCCTTGGGGAGGGTCTCAAGAGATACTTCGGGTGGCGCATTTTTCTCTTCAGTTCTCACCATGTTTGTTTGGATGTGTGACTCCTTCCCATTAACCTGAGGTGGCCTCAGTCTGTGCAACAGCAGTTTCTGTCTCAGACACCACCCTCTGGGCCTCACATCCAATCCCTCAGCCTGAGATGGGGATGGAATCCAGAGGGATATGGGAGGAAGGGAATCTCTTCTTAGACCAGGGAAATGAGGAGCCATCCAGGGTGCCTTAAGCAAGATCAAGATTCCAGGCCAGAGAAAATCATAGCCATCTACTCTCCCCTTCCCAAAGCCATCTCCTTATAATGGACGTAATTGATGGTCTACCCTTACTTGGTGCTGTGGTTTTTAGAGTGGACTTTCGGTAATATAGATGAAAAACAAGTAAAGTGAGAGTGAGGATACAGGCCTCTTCATCCTGACTTGTGGGTTTCTCACTCCAAATAAGTGAGATACACATATGCCACCACTCTTACGCCAGGGCTAGGGATGATGACTCACGCGTGCGCTATAGAGGATGGGAGGGAGTATGACCATCGGCAGGCACGTATGAGCCTGACAGGCAGTAGGTGTGGCCTAGAAGCTACAACCTAGGGGGCCATCCAGCACATTCAAGTGAGCTCCTGCTGCTGCTTTGGTCAGAGGAAGTGAGGCAAGAGCCTGGTGGAAACAGCTTGGTTGTCAGTCTTAGAAGCAGTCAAGATGGAGAATTGCAGTCTATAGGTTTTCAGGTTTTCCAGAAGTCCCAGTGCCCAATATCAGGCTTCTGTCAGCGATGGCCTGCCCCTGTGGGCTGAGTTCCCTGTGCCTGGTGTGCCTTCCGGGTCTCCCCCACTTCTTCAAAGAGCCAGGAGCTTGGACAGCGGTCAGAAGGGCATCCAGGCACCTGAGATATGGTCCCCCTATCTCCACAAGATCCACTTCAAGAATTCCTGCATTTTCTTTCTTTTTTTTTATTAATTATTTATTTTTAGAGAGAGGGGAAGGGAGGGAGAAAGAGAGGGAGAGAAACAGCAATGTGTGGTTGCCTCTCACATGGCCCTCACTGGAGACCTGGCCTGCAACCCAGACATGTGCCCTGACTGGGAATCGAACTGGGACCCTTTGGTTCCCAGCCTGTGCTCAATCCACTGAACTACACCAGCCAGGGCGAATTCTTGCATTTTCCATATTTTTCACTAGTGATTTAATGGAAGGAAACCAGGTCCCAGACTTAAGAACAAGTGCCACGTGAGCATGTATGTATGTGTAAGTGGTGCTACACAACTGTGTGACTGGTTAGTCAAAGAGATATCTACCCCAGGTCTATATGGTGAGCAAATTTGGAGTCGAAGAAACTCGGTGTTGTCCCCAGATGTAGGGTTCATTGGCGGGAGCCACTGCTGCAGGACAGACTTCTAGGAGTGCAGTTGTCCAGTCTTATGCCTTTTTCCCCCTTGTTTCCAGATTCTATATGGGTCCAGCATTAAAAGGTTTATACTACTTTAGGATTAATGGTTTACTCTAGGACCTCACAAACCACCCTCCCACCTTCCACCCTGGCCTCACAGGGGTGATTTTCTCTTCACAGGCAGCAGAAGAGGATAATAGCCTCATCTTCAAGTAAATAAGGAGAAGTGATTCAAATATAAGGGAAAGGAAATTTGGTTCTTTGCTGTGGGGAAGAATGGCTGAAAATTAAACAGACTTGTGAGCTCAAGGGAGCTTTGGGGTTTGGTGATTTGGGGTGTGGGGCAGGTTTCAAGGCTAACGTGTCTCTCCTTTAGTGTTTCCTTCCTCAAGCCTCTGCTGACAACGCAGTCTCTTCTCCAGTTATATGTCCGTGTTCTTGTCAGGGCAACACGGGAAGGGGGGAGACTGATTCAGTGGTCTTCCCTTCACATCTCAAGAGAATTATGAGGGAGGGGAGGGAGAGGATGCAAATAACTGTAATTGAACAACAATAAAGTAATTAAAAAAAAAAAAAAGAGAATTATGAAAGATCACATGCTACCTCCCACAGCTTAGGGTGACCAGAAAAGCCTGGATTTAAATAGCTGCAAGGTCTATAATTTCAACATACTATATACGTTAATAATTAACATGTACAAATAAAACTTTTAATCACTCTGTCACATATCCAATAGAATACTATAATTTTTGACACCCAGAATTAAGTTTTAAAATCCACAAACAGCCCTGGCCAGGTGGCTCAGTTGCTTAGAACATCACCCCACACACCGAAACGTTGCAGTTTCCATCCCTGGTCCAGGTATATACAGGGAGCAGCTGATCAGTGTTTCTCCCACATAAATGTTTCTCTCTCTCTAAGATCAATAATTTTAAAAAATCAATAATAAAAAAGTAATTTAAAAAATCCATAAACAACTTCTTTCTTAAGAGCTGATTTTTTTTTTCAGTTCTCGACCCTGGCCACACCCTAATATATTCAATAATATACAAGGGGGCACCCTCCCCCCTAAAAAACATTGAAGTTATCTTCTGGAGGGTGGACCTCTTGTAGTACAGATACTACACTTGATCTTAGCCAAAAGGCCAAGAAGCAATTACCTCTTGTAGTACAGGCTACCCCTACTAGGTGAGTGTTCTAGGAGCCCATCTGTATTGTGTACCAGCTGGTGTTCTTGTGAGAACTTGTGTTTGGCTTCAGTGAAATTTTTTTGAAGACTCTCAATGTGTTTGCCCATTTCATGACGGGTGATTTACCAGCACACCTGCCCACACTGTGCTGAGTGTTGAGCAGTTTTGACCAAAAACCAGAATGACCCCCATGCCCCACCCTCCCTAATCACCAGATCTCACTCCAAGTGACTTTTTTTTGTTTGTTTCCCTGAAGAAAAACGTCCTCAAAGTGAAAAGTTTTGCCAAGGTGGAAGAGGTGAAACAAAAACAGTGGCAAAAGTACTAAAAGGCATCAAAATCGATGAGTTCAAAGAATTTTGAGCAGAAAAGAATTTTTCTTTTTAAGAAAAAATATCTTGATATGTGTATTGTGTCGAATGGAGAGTACTTTGAAGGTGACTGAAGTTTAAACATCCAAGAAATACACAATTTCTTATAAATAAATTCTGGGTTTTTGGGTCCCCCCCTCATATTTTTGTTCTTGGAAATCTTGATCCATCTATTATGCTTCCTTGCAACAAACTGTGTTCTTAAAATTAATTTATTTCCTGTTCTAAGTGTTGACAAAGTTATACAGATTAAGACAGTATTACAATTATTAGAGATATACAGTTGACCAAAACAATATAAATAATACAGACTATGGTAAATAAAAGTATTAATTAAAAGTATAAATTTTTAAAAAGTAAAATTTAACTGAAAGTGCATCTCTTACAGACACATATAGGGGCTTTATTTTCATGTTGATGAAAGTTACTTATCATTATTATAAGTGTGATTTCTTTTCCTTTAAAAATCTATATGATTTCAACTTCTTGACAAAATGGAAATGTAGGTGGATATGTTTTGCTTCCTTGCACAACCAGAAGAAAGACAACAACAAATTTAAAAACAAAAAGCAACCAGAACTGCCAGAAAATCGAACTGTATGGAAGTCTGACAACCAAGGAGTTAAAGAAGAAACATTCATCCAGACTGGTAGAAGGGACGGAGACAGGTGGCCAGAACAGAGAAGACACTTGGAAAGGTGGTGGCTGGCAGATGGGTGGTCCCACATTTGCACGTGGAAAAGCCAGGAAGAACAACTGGGCAGCAAGACAGATTGCACAACTCAGGGCTCCAGCTTGGGAATCTAAAGCCTTAAAACCTCTAGCTGTATAAACCTGTGTGGGCTGCAGCAGAAACTCCCAGCCTCATAGGAGAGTTCGCTGGAGAGATCCACAGGGTTCTAGAACGTACACAAACCCACGCAGGAATGAGCACCAGAAAGGCCCGATTTGCTTGTGGGTAGCAGCACAAGTGACTAGAAGTGGGGCAGGAACCGAGCAAGTAGCATTGTTCCCTCTCTGACCATTCCTCCACATACAAGCCACAATGCAGAGAAGTGGGTTGCCCCACCGTGGTGAATACCTAAGGCTCTGCCCCATACATATTAACAGGTGTGTCAAGACAAAGAAAATGGCCCAAATGAAAGAACAGATCAAAACTCCAGAAAAACAACTAAGTGACGAGGAGATAGCCAAGCTATCAGATACAGAGTTCAAAACAATGGTAAAGATGCTCACAGAAATGATTGAGTACAGATGCAAAATAGAGGAAGAAGTGAAGGCTATACAAAGTGAAATAAAGAAAAAGGTACAGGGAATCCATAGTGACGGGAAGGAAACCGGGACTCAAATAAAAGATTTGGAACAAAATGAAGAAATAAACATTCAACCAGAACAGAATAAAGAAACAAGAATTCAAAAAAATGAAGAGAGGCTTAGGAACCTCCAGGACAACTTTAAGTGTTCCAACACCCAAATCATAGCAGTGCCAGAAGGAGAAGAGGAAGAGTGAGAAATTGAAAACTTATTTCAAAAAATAATGAAGTAGAACTTCCTCAATCTGGTGAAGGAAACAGACTTCCAGGAAGTCCAGGAAGCTCAGAGAGTCCCAAAGAAATTGGACCCAAGGAGGAACACACCAAGAAACTTCATAATTACATTATCCAAGAATAAGGATAAGGAGAGGATCTTAAAAGCAGCAAGAGAAAAAGAGACAGTTACTTACAAAGGAGTTCCCATTATACTATCAGCTGATTTCTCAAAAGAAATCTTACAGGCAAGAAGGGGCTGGAAAGAAGTATTTGAAGTCATGAAAGGCAAGGACCTACATCCAAGATTACTGTATCCAGCAAAGCTATCATTTAGAATGGAAGGGCAGATAAAGTGCTTCCCAGATAAGTTCAAGTTAAAAGAGTTCATCATCACAAAACCCTTATTATATGAAATGTTAAAGGGACTTATCTAAGAAAAAGAAGATAAAAAATACAAACAGTAAAATGACAACAAACTCACAACTATCAACAACTGAACCTAAAAATAAAAACAAAAACAAACTAAGCAAACAACTAGAATGGGAACATAATCACGGAAATGGAGATCACAGGGAGGGTTACCAGTGGGGAGGTGGTGGGGGGAGAATGAGGGAAACAGTACAGGGAATCAGAAGCAAAAATGGTAGGTACAAAATAGACAGGGAGAGGTTAAGAACAGTATGGGAAATGGAGAAGCCAAAGAATGTATATGTATAACCCATAGACATGAAGTAAGGGGCAGGGAATGCTTGGGGGAGGTGGAGTGCAGGGCAAAGGGGAATAAAGGGAAGGAAAAAATGGGACAACTGTAATAGCATAATCAGTAAAATATAGTAAAAAAAGAATAAATTCAAAATGAATCAAAGACTTAAGTGTTAGACCCCAAACCATAAAAATCCCAGAAGAAAACACAGGCAGCACCATCTCAGATTGCTGGTAGCAGTATTTTGTTGGATATATATCCCCAGGCAAGGGAAACAAAAGAAAAAATAAACAAATGGGACTACTTTTGAACCAAGACTTTATAATAAATATAAAATTTTTAATTTTTAAAGCAATTTTTCCAAGTGGAAAATCATTGAAGTGTTCCATTTTTTGAAGGCTAACTTCTTTAACTTCCTTAATCTAATCATGTCAGCAACAGATTGGAATTTTCCTCTGCATTCTCTTAAATACCGGGTGCAGTGGAGCCCAGGTTCACTGACACTGCACTTCGATTTTATTCCAGCCTAGAATTTTTCTTCAATGTTATGGACATTTAAAGCATTAGGAATCTTGTTTTAGTTTCTTTTTTCCCTGGGGTGTATTTGAGACTCCTGCCTCGGATTCATATAAATTAATAATATTCTCTTGAGATCAATAAAAACAGGTCCTCTACTGAACATGAGAGACATTAGTTTTTACTTCCTAATGTCCTTCATCTGAGAACTTCATTCTAATTTAGGGGCACCTTCTCAAAGAGGTACATTTCCTTAATATCCATAGAAAGTCACACCAGTCCCCCCAAAATAAGCAACAGACTCCAGACCTTTAAGTTTTTTATTCTGAAGACATACAAATTGATCCGCATTTTCTCCAGTGGAAACTGTACACCTGGTCATCTTCCCAGGACCCTTTTTTTTTTTAAATCAAGAAATGTGCAGCTTCTGCACTGGCCAAACACTTGGAGTTTGGGGTTCTGAATACCTCACTTCTCAATGACCCCCTGTTTTTACTCAGGAAGAGAACATTTCTCATATCAAACAATGGAAGAAATAATTAGGTTCTTGTGGAGGTTGAAGATTATCCAATGACCCCTTTGCAGTAAGAAAATAATGCATGTGTTAGAAAGGAAAACTCAATCCTAGGGCTTCCCTAACCTTCTCAAGCACCAGGCATCCCCCACTGATCTACCCTCCAGATGCAAGTTATACAGTAATTTATAAACAGCAACCTGCTCAGGCTGCAGGGTCTGCACCTCAGTGTTTCCGGGGCTGCTTCCCAGTTCTCTGTCAATTTGGGGAAACCGACTATGCACGACTTCAGTTCTCATGAAGCAAGACTCCTCACTAGAGTCTAAAATGAGGCTCATCGTAGATGACAAAGTCTTAGGTTTGCTAGAGGTGGGCCACAATTTTGACTTGAAATCAACCAACTCAAAAAGGTGTTAATAGTGGCTATTGTATAAAACAAATCCAAAGAATAACTAATATGGTGATAAGACCAGAAATATATTTCTTAAGTCCCTAAAAAAAAGAAAGCTTGTAATTAAATGCATAATCTCCCAATGATATTGTTTTAGGAAACCCAATAGAGAGCTTCACAGGTTTCTTATGGGGTTGCTCGATATAGGTAAACATCATCAAACCACATGGTAATTCCATAACAAGAACTCCACAAACAACCGACACATTACAGAACAGTAGGTATACCAATAGAAAAAAATACAAAGTAATCCAGAAAAATTAAGTGATTAATTCATACTGGTATGAGTCGGGTCAAGAAAAACTTCCTAGAGAAAGAGCCATGTAAATGGAATTTTGATAGATATAACTTGGAATTTTTTAAGTAGGCAGAAGAGGGACATTCCAGGCAGAGAAAACCTCGCAATGTAAAGGCAGAGAGGCATGACTCAGCATGTTTTTAATAAAGAGCAATAACCAGATCAGCTCACTGGAGAACAAAAGGAAATGAGGAGAGAGGTGGGCAGGGTCAAGAAATGCCTCAGACACTATGATAGAGATTTGACATTTGTTGTAAAAGAGTAAACGTACCAAAGCTCTGACTGAAGGCATCAGTAATATTGCAGAAATGAAGATGAGAGGAATGCTTAAGGCTGCCTGGGAGCTGGAATTTACACTAAATACTGAGTAATAAAATGAAGAGGTAAGAGAGAGAGAATCTAGGGCAAGTCTAAAGTTTCTGGTTCAAGGAGTAAATGACAGGAAGTCATTAAAATCTATTGGCTTGTCCTGCACTTTGAAAGGATATTTCACTTGCACAATTCTGTAACATCTCACATTGGTTATTAGAAAATATCAGATCGCTGAATTATGCAGATATTTAAATGCTAACACTTCATACAACATCAAAAATCTCATTCATTAATATTGCTTCTGATCTCACCTGAAAAGGTTTTTGGTATCACACAGTAACAGGTCTAAACTAACCAAAATTCTGATTTGCACTTGAAAGCTTAAATATTACCACTGACAACAGACACAAACAGTTGCTTTCCTTAAATAGACAGTTTCACTGTGTTCATGTTCAAGGAAATACCCGCCAAACACCCAAGTCTGAATAACCAATTTTCTGTCAGTTGTTTTTCCAAGCGGAAAAAAAAAAGTGTTCCAGGAAAGAAGCAGCTAGTTCCACTTACAACTCAAAGTGTTTTCCTAGCAGCCACCACTCTGCAATGTGCAGAAGTGCCAGCTGGGGACTTCTCACTGCATCATGGAATGACTCTTTAAATGTGCTCAAGAGTTGAGATTTAATAGCAATTACTTTTAGTGCTTCATCAAGGACATTCTCTACTGAAACTGACCCTAAAACTTGTGAGGATATGATGGTAAAGAACACAATGACCACCGATATAGCTGATGCTATTCTCTTGAGTGGTGCTAAGCCACCAATCCTACTACCCAGCCTTGGTTTTGCACCATCAGCACAAATGTCAACACGGCTGTTACAGGAGAAACCGTGAGATTCAGAAAAGGTTGTACAACACTGTTACTGTTTGAACACCCCTGTGTTTGTTGCCAAGCCTCCATAGAAGATCCTCATCAATTAGTTGGTGCTGATTACAAATCAGTGCAAGCAGAACAGCATGTCGAGGCACATCTAGAGATTGTGCCATTCCTGAGGCAAAGGTACACTGTATTTGCAGGTATGTCTCCAGTTGGCAGGTTGCTGTATGGTTGGCAAGCAGCAGCAAATACTCTCCCCTCCCGACCTTCCGTCCAGCAGACATTCAGCACTGCACCTGGATGAGGCTTTCTTACTTTCTCCACCATTGCGGGCACTCCTCCAGACAATGCTACACGCCAACTTCTCCTGCAGGAAGTGTTTAAAGAGTTTGTCACATCTGCATATGAAATTGTTAATTCCTTTTTCTTTGAACCCTGAATGACTGGACCCAAAATGATGCTGCAACTTAATTGGAACCATATTAGTTTTTGAAAATGTTCTCTTCAGAAAGCACAATAAGATAAATTATTAACATCTATAAAGTTGGAGGAAAGGCAGCTTTATACAATTTTTTATACTTCAAGTTCTACCCAATTTCTTTGGAACATATTTCTCCTTTCCTGAATTAGAGAACTTGCTGATACATCAGCTTCATCTTTCTCAGTATCTTCAGACATAGGCAACATACACATGGGTTGAGAAAATGCCTTTAATTTTTAAAATTTTTTTAAAAGATTTTATTGACTGCATTGTCAGAGTTGCCCAATTTTCTCCTTTTGCCCCTCTCACCCAGCACCCCTCACTCCCCTCAGGCAATCCCCCCACCTTTGTTCATGTCCATGGGTCATGCGTATAAGTTCTTTGGCTACTCCATTTCCTATACTGTACTTTTCTTCCCCATGGCTTTCTGCAGCTATCTATTTGTACTTCTGAATCCCCTCACCTCTTCACCCATTCTCTCCCCCCCACCATCTGGCAACCATAAAAACTGTCTCCGTATCCATGATTCTGTCTCTGTTCTTCTTGTTTGCTTAGTATTTTTTTTTAGATTCAGTTGTTGATAGGTTTGTGTTTATTGCCATTTTATTATTCAGAGTTTTGATCTTCTTTTTGTTAAATCAGTCCCTTTAACATTCGATATAATAATGATTTGGTGATGATGAACTTCTTTAGCTTTTTCTTGTCTGGGAAGTTCTTTATCTGCCCTTTGATTCTAAATGATAGCTTTGTTGGGTCGAGCAACCTTGGCTGTAGGTCTCTACTTTTCATGACTTTAAATATTTCTTGCCAATTCCTTCTAGCCTGCAAAGTTTCTTTTGAGAAATCAGCCGACAGCCTTATGGGAAATCTCCTGTAGGTAACTGCTTTTCTTTCGCTGTTTTTAAGATTCTCTCTTTATCTTTAACCTTTGGCATTTTCATTGTGATGTCTGTTGGAACAGGCCTCTTTGCATCCATCTTGTTTGGGATTCTCTGTGCTTCCTGGATGTGTATGTCTATTTCCTTCACCAAATTAGGGAAGTTTTCTTTCATTATTCTTTCTAATAGATTTCCAATTTCTTGTTCTTTCTCTTCTCCTTCTGGCACCCCTATGATGGGAATATTAGTATGCTTGTGGTTGTCCCAGAGACCCCTTACACTATCCTCATTTTTTTGGATTCTTTTTTTTTCTTGTTCTGCTTGTTTTGTTTTTTCCTTCCTTATGTTCTAGAACATTGATTTGATTTTCGGCTTCATCCACTCTACTGTTGATTCCCTATGAATTGTTCATTTCCGTTACTATATCCTTCATTCTGCCTGGCTCTTTTTTATGCTGTTGAAGTACTCACTGAATTCCTTGAGCATCCATATAACCAGTGTTTTGAATTCTGCACCTGATAGAATACTCATCTCCATTTTGTTTAGTTCTTTTTATGTTGTTTTGATCTGTTCTTTCACTTGGTCCATGTTACTTTGTCTCCTCATTTTGGCAGCCTCCCTTTGTTTGTTTTTGTGGATTAGGTAGAGCTGCTATGACTCCCTGTCTTGGTAGTGTGGTTTGTAGGATCCAGTGATACAGCCTCCCCTGTCACCAATGCTGGGTACTCAAGCTATACCCTCTATATGGGCTGAGTGCACCCTCCTCTGGTAGTTGAGCCTTGATTGCTGTTGGCAGGTCAATGGGAGGGATTTACCCAGGCCAGTCATCTTCAAGGACTGGCTGTGACCACTGACCACCAACCTCCACCCTCTGTGGAGAATCGGTTTTGCAGGGGCAGGGTGGAGGTGCTCCAGTGTGATCTGTAGCTGTCCACTGGGTGCACAGGCTCTGAGGTTTCCTGGGTGGTGTAGGTCAGGATCAACCACTACCTGACTCAGCATGAACCACCCAGTGTGGGCTACAAAGACATCTGCAGATGGTTCCTACTTGTGCTGGGCCTGGAGGTTCCCAGGTGGAGTCATACTGTGATGCAAAGGTGGCTGCTGCTAGTGCCAGGCCAGGAGCTGGTTAGCCAGAGGTAGGAGGGATGAAGGCGGGCCATAACTGGGTAGGGCAGAGCCTCATGTAAACATCAGTGCAGAGCAAAGAGTGTAAGCAAGGTTGATGGATCTCAGATATGGTACCCACCTGCCTGTTCTGTGGCTCTCTGGGGGAAGAGCTCAGAAAAGACACAATTGCCTCTGCCCTCCTTCATCTGGGAGAAAGCTGTCCCTTAGCTCTCACCCTGATGCCAGGCACTTCAGTTCCTCCCCATAAACCACTTGTGCCTTTCAAGATGCTACCCTGGTGGTACAGGAGCTCTGAGGGAGTGCATCTGAGTAAGTGTGTCATGGGTGCTTTAAGAGGAACTGCCAGGGAGTCTAGTAGTTTTTTTCATTGACTCAAATCATGCTGGTTTTTATAGCCTGAAGTTATCGGGGCTTATCTTCCTGGCACTGGAACCCTGGGCTGGGGGACATGGTGTGGGGCTGGGACTGCCTCACTCCTGAGATATTCCTCCCAATTTTTTACCCACCACACGTGGGTGTGGGGACCTGCCCATTCCACATCTCTGCATCCCCACGTCGCCTAGCCTTCTGGATTGATGTCATTCCTTTAGTTCCATAGTTGTTGCACTTCCATTCAACTCAATTTCTGACAGTTCTGAGTGATGGTTGGTCTGTAATTTAGTTGTAAATTTGATGTGGTTCTGCAAGGAGGCAAGCCGTGTTTACCCACACCTCCATCTTGACCGGAATTTGAGAAAATGTTTTCTAATCTCCCCTTTTTAAGCCAACAATTAATTCTTAAATACAAGAAAACATAAATAAACTTTCTTTTATCTTAAAATAAAATACTATTCAATTCTAAAAGAATGCATTTCACATAAAATTTGAAAATTAAAAAGGTTTTTGAAAATATTTTAATACTGTTGCAAAACAAGATAAACTTAATTCTTGTGTTCTTTATAAAAGCAGGAAAACTTTGTAATTTAATGATAATGGGTTTTTCCCTGGCTGGTGTGGCTGAGTAAATTGACTACTGGCCTACAAACCAAAAATGTCGCCAGTTCGATTCCCAGCCAGGGCACATTGATGCGAATTTCGTACTGCAAAATCCGTGGGGGACCGCAACCGAACGCGTGAATCAATCTCACCCAGAGACACACTTGGAGAAGGAAGTCCGGATGCCACGGGTCTTTCCCTTCTGGTCTGGAAAGGCTCCAGGCGTAGCTCAGCCGGGCTTTTTATTAGAAGTTTTAGGATACATTTGCATTGGATTGGTTATTCATGAACTCATGCCAGAACAGGAGTCTTCAGCTAGGTCATATATATGGGAAGGGGATAGATAAGTGGGAGGTTTGTTCAGTAAGGTAAACATTTGGGGTACAGAGCATTAGGATGTAACTTCAGGTCTGGTGGCAGACAGGACCGAGGCAGTACATTAAACAGGAGACAAGTAAATTGAGGGTAAGCTAGCTAGGGCTATTAACTTTTAGGACCATAAAACATTGAGGCAGGGAAGAATTTCAAGCATCTATTAACCTAAACTTCTTGGCTCAGAGGAAAGAGACTCAGCAAGGCAGAGAATTTCTTAAGAAACATTTTTGCCAAATTCCCATTAGAGAATTTTTTTTTCCTCGGACATGATTTACGCTGGTTCACACGGGAGTGTTTTTTCACACGGAGCTTTGCTCAGACGTATGAATTCCTGGGGCTTACGTTTTTTTCATGCGGGTGAAAAGAATTCCTGCCACACACATGCTTGGGTTGCAGGGCTGGCCCCCAGTTGTGGGCTTGCAAGAGGCAGCTGATTGATGTGTCTCTCACATATGGATTGATGTTAATCTCCCTTTCCCCCTCCCTTCCCATTTCTCTAAAAGTAAGTAAATAAAATGTTTAAAGATAATGGTTTCTTGGTAGATAATGAGATTGCAGAGACTATAGCAGATATAACTGAAGAGAGCTGGTTAGAGCACAGTTGAAGTACTGAAGAACTAAATGAATTGCTGAAAATGTGCATATTTATGGCTTAAATTCATCACCTTAGAGAATTCTAGACAATACAACACACAGCACACAATCCACTAGTTGTTAGAACAGTGATGTCATCTCATGTTACTATACCTTTTGGAGACCTCTACTGTCCATTCATAGGAATGAAAGTGAAAAGGCAAATAACATCTTAGTACTATAGATAGTTTTGACCTTATGGGACCTCTGAAAGGATCCCAGGGATCTCTCTTTCCCAGGGATCCTCTGACCACACTTTGAGAACTGCTAGACATGTCAGTTAATGGTGCTGAGGAAACTGGTTATCTCCATCTCCATGTGTTGGAGGGGGCATGGGAATCAGATTCCTACCTCTCACTGCCACAAAAAAGAAATTTTAAGTGAATAAAGGTCTGAATGCAAAAAAGCAAAGCTGTTGGAAGAGAGTGCGGAAAAATAACCATTATCTCAGAGTCGATAGCCTGATCCCGCCGAGTGCTGATGGAGAGACGTGTGGAAGTGGGGACTTGCACACACACTTGGTAGAAGGGTTCGTTTTCCTCTTTATTTCAACTCTGTATTTCACACACACAAGGTTGAACACATTTGAAGGTGCAAATATGCTACAACCCAACAATCCTATTTATATCCCCCAGAGCCTTAAAGAATCCCCCGTATTTCACACAGGATGTGTGCCTAAGGGGTGTTTGTTATAGCTTGTTTATAGTTGGGGATGTCCATCGGTGGACAAATACATGAAATTATGTTGTATTACTACAATATACTATTGTGCAACTATAAACTGAATAGACGTCTTTCACAAGGACAATCCTCAGAACACATTGAATGATATACATTGACTTTAAACAAGCATTTGCATTGAGGAGGGAAAAGAGAGGTGCAAACAGCAAAACTGTATTTGAATAGTGGGTCATGGTCATGGCCATTTCTCCCTGTATTTTCTGTATGTTAGAAATGTTTAATAGTAATTGTAACCACACAAAATGTATTCCAGGTCCTTCATTCTGCTAATTATAGGATATCTGTTTTTGATCAAACTTCTTATTCTCATAATCCATTTACAGATAGTAGAATAAGTTTTAATTAATTCTGTTAAAACTCAACAGAACTATGTCTAGTTCTTTGGGCAAATAACAATAATTGTTTATTTGCTTAATATTTCTAAAAATCCATTAGTTTGCCAATTTCTTTATGATTTTTAAATTTTAATATATTTTATTGTTAAATATTTTAAAAATATGTTTATTGATTTTAAAGAGAGATGAAGGGAGAAAGAGAGAGTTAGAGAAACACCAATGTGAAAGAGAAACACTGATTGGTTGCCTCCCATAAGGTCCTTGACTGGGGATTGAACTCCCAGTCTTTTGGTGTACATCAGGGGTGTCCAACCTTTTGGCATCTCTGGGCTGCACTGGAAGAAGAGTTGTCTTGGGCCACACATTAAATACACAAACACTAATGAAAACTGATGAGCAATAAAAATGTCCATGCATAATTTTCATGATATCTGCCACCACAGATAAGCAAAAATGTCCTCACATAATAACTCTAACTATGCAGCAGCCCTTTTGATAATCTTTTAAAATCATTGAGCAGGTCACAAGTTGTGATCACGAATATAGAAAATGTACATATCTAAGTAATAAAATGTCATTAATTTTTTAAAATATTTTTTATTATAAAAGAAAAAGAGGGCAACATAAAACTAGTGGGATGTTTGACACTGTATTTGAGAAACTGGAGCATCAGTATCTGGTTTGATAGAAGTAGATGCAATTCTCAGTGAGTTCTCAAGGGGCTCATCAGATATTTTGGTTCTAATTTTACTCTTAACATGTTTCATCCTTGAAAATAGCTGCTCACAAATGTAGCTGCTACCCAATAGGGATGACATGAATAAGGCGTGATTGTGAGGCAAGGGATATTTGTCTCTGGGAAGATAGGACCATAAAAGTCCAGTAAAGAGATGTGATCAAGTTTATTTTTAAGTTGAATGTCAGAGTGCAGCTCTATGCATTCCACTTGAAAATTGGCAGGTAACATGTTTATATTGACTGAAAATGGAGTCACAAAGATAGCAAAATATTGATTATTTTCCTGGAAATCTTGGAATGTATTTTCAAATTCTTATATCAAATCAAAAAGCAAGGCTGCATATTTTTCACTGTTCACAGAACTGTGTTTAGCCAATATGTCGGAATGCATAAAATTGTTTGCCTTAATTTGAGATTGCCATAATTTCAGCTTCATTTGGAGCACTGTTATGATTTGAAACATGGTATTGATAAGTAGGTTTTCACCTTGAAGATGCATGTTTAACTCATTTAAATGAGCAGTTAAGTCCACTGAAAATGCTAAATCTGAAAGCCAGTTTTCATCATCAAGTTCCGGCACAAATTTGTTTTTTGATACCGTAAATGACTTGATAACATGTTGCAAATCATAAAATCTTTTCAACATTTGGCCTCAGCTTAGCCATCTTAACTTCCAAAAAGTAAATGATGTCGCCATAGTCAGCATCAGTACTTCTAAGGAATTCCTGGCAGTGGCGATGACTCAGTGCCTCGGCTCTTATGAAATTCATAGTCTTGATGATGATTTGCACGATGTTATCCATTTACAAAGCTTTCGTGCATACATTTTCCTGAGGTTCTATGCAATGACACTTCATCAAACATGAGTTTTGGGCAGCAACTGCATCGTCTTGTATTATTTTTACAAGTCCCTCTCCTTTACCTACCACCACTATAGTCAGTCACTACACCAGATATGTTGGCAATGGACAAAGAAAATCGCTTTAACATATTTTTTACTGCTTCATATAAATCTCTTGATTTAGTTGTGTCTTTTAATGTCACTAAAGAAGCCATTTCCTCAGTGACATATTCGTCATCAATACCTCTAATAAAAATGGCAAGTTGAGCCGTATCTTAGCATCCGCGCTATCACCCATCGCCAAAGCCTAACATTTAAAATTAGCAGCTTTAGTCTCCCAACTCCTTTCAATAGATTTTCCAGTTTCTTCAATCCGCCTGGCTATAGTCTGGTGAGACAAACTGATTTTAGAAATACCTCCCTTTTTTTCAGGGCAAATTGTATCTGCCATACTTTTTATACATTGTTTAATACTCACCATCAGTAAGTGATTCTGACTTTTTTCCTATTAAATATGCTACCACATCACTAGCTTTTACCATGGAATCCACCCAAGTTGTAACTTTTTGAAAACATATTTGTTGAGAAGACTTTTTTTCAGTTGTGCTATTTTGTCTTTACGACACAGTTATTCATACTCACTGAATTTGGCAACATGTTTTTGCATATAATGCTTTTTCAAATTACAGTGTTTGAAAACTTGCACAAATTCTGTACAAATTAAGCAGAGTGCCTTACTAATTGCCTCAATGAAAAAGTAGTCATCTGTCCACTTTTCTTTGAACAATCTTCCTTCATCTGTAATTCTTCTTTTGGGGGGTTCTTTTTTCTTTTGAGATATTGTAGAAGCCATGCTGGGATTAAAAATATAATAATAGATAAGGGACTTTATTTACTTTTATTATGAAAATTAATTGACAGGAAAATAGTAACGTTTGGGCCCTTCCATGGCCCTCTGCGCTGCTGATGCAGGATGATGCAGAAGGCCAATTTGAAGCATGGCAGGCTATGTGTGAGGTGTGGAAGTACCTTTAATAATAAAAAAAAAATGCTTACCTGACTTCTAAATAACATTAAACATCTAACATTGCAGTGATATGTTGCAATATTGATAATCGCTGCCTCGCTAAGTCACCACAAGCACATGTAACGTCTAATGGTGTCAATTCTACTGTCTGCGCTTGGAAGATAACAACTGAAAGTGCACACCACAGTAAAACTGAAGCCACGCATGCGTACAAATAGCAAGAGCGTACATTTATTTTATGTCACCTTGCGGCATATAATCACAAAAAAAATCTCATAATGTTTTAAGTAAATTTACAATTTTGTGTTGGGCCACTTTCACAGCCATCCTGGGCCACATGTGGGGACTCCCTGGTATACAGGATGATGCTCCTCCCATCAATGAACCACACTGGCCAGGGTGATTTTTAAATATTTTAAACGTAAAGAAAGGCTAACAAACATCCATTATCCAAATACCCAAACTTATTTAACCTTAATATTTTGTCTTGTTTCAAATATTTTTAAAAGAAATCAATGACTAAAATGCAGTAGATGCCCCTGAACCCTTTCATTTCCTTTTCTCCTTCCCCAGATGTAACTGCCCAGGATAAAGTCAGTTTTATTATTACTATGCACATTTTAAAAGTTTCACTAAACAATTGAGAATCCTAAGACATCATAAAGTGTTATTTTATAAAGTTTTAAGGGTTCTTTTTGTTTTTTTTAAAGATTGTATTTATTTATTTTTAAAGAGAGGGGAAGGGAGGGAGAAAGAGAGGGAAAGAAACAGCAATGTATGGTTGCCTCTCACGTGGCCCTCACTGGGGACCTGGCCTGCAACCCAGGCATGTGCCCTGACTGGGAATCGAACCGGGACCCTTTGGTTCCCAGCCCGTGCTCAATCCACTGAGCTACACCAGCCAGGGCTAAAGTTTTAAGTTTTATAATGTTATCTAACTCCGTGTATTCATTCTCCTACATCATTTGCTCCTTCTCCATTATGTTTATTCATGTTAACAGATGTAGTTCCCTTTCATTCATTTGAAGAGCTGGATTGTGTACTATTGTATGACTTGACCATAATCCTTTCCAGTACTGACAGACTTTAGGTTGGTTTCTTGTTTCTTGTTTGTGTGTTTGTTTGACTTGCTTTTATTTTGTTTCATTAGCTTTTGCTGCAATGAACATTTATGTACATGTTGGCTTGGGCATATTTGTAAGAGTTTCAATAGGTTCATTTTTGTTGTAAATTTTTCTCAAATTTTAGGAATAATTTAGAAACTGTTATCAACAGTGAAGAAACATTCATTGGAACTTCAAGAATTCTTTTAGGTTATTTTATTTTTTCCTATTAACTTTGAGTAAAAATTAATCTTTCATCCCATTTACTTTTTATCTATTTGTATACCTATCCTTCATTATATCTAGGCAGAGGAGAGTGGTTGAAATAATAGTCACC
>PVJI01023668.1:0-12232 GCA_004026765.1 Micronycteris hirsuta
AGCCCTGGACCAGATGGTTTCACTGGAGAATTCTACAAAGCATTTAAGGAAGAACTAACCTCTATCCTTCACAGATTATTTAAAAAAAAACATAACCAGAGACATTGAAATTAAGAACAATCTAACAATAGCCAAGGGGAGGGGGGAGGGGACAATGGGGAGAGGGGTTTTCAGGAACCACTATAAAGGACACATGGACAGAACCAAGGGGGAGGAGGGAGGCAGGGGAGGGAGGGAGGGTTGGTGGGGGTGGGGGAGGGGAGGGGAGAGGATGCAGACAACTGTAATTAAAGAACAATAAAGTAATTATTTTTAAAAAAATCCAAAATTATGGAAGACTCAAAACTCTTTTCATGAAGCCAGCATCATCCTAATATCAAAACCAGGTAAAGACACAACAAAGAAAGAAAACTTCAGGCCAATATCGCTGATGAACATAGTCGCTAAAATCCTCAGCAAAATATTGGCAAACCGCATCCAGCAATACATTAAAAAGATCATACAGACTTCCGGCAAGATGGAGGCATGGGTACACAGGCCAAGCCTCCTCACACAACCAAACAAGGAAAAACAGCAATTCAAATAAACAAAAGCAGCCAGATCTGACAGAAAATCGAACTGAGAGGAAGTCCAACAACCAAGGAGTTAAAGAAGACACATTCATCCAGTCACGTAAGCAGGGCGGAGTATGGCAGAGAGCACACAGTGAACCGGGTGGGGAGTGCGCAGCAAACAGGACGGAGAGAGTGAGGCAAGAGGGCGGTTTGTGGAGCGGTACCGGCAATGCTGCAGCTGCCGGTAGAGATCCATGTGAGCATGCCTGACCAAAACGTGGCCAGTGCCCAGCCCTCCAGGACCCAGCAGGGCTGAGACTAGTGGACTGGGTGTGTCCTCATTCACATACAGACAAACCGGGAGAAAAAAAACAGAGCAGAACCCATCAGCGCTGGGAAATAAAACCTGAAACCACCGATTGAATACACCTGTGGAGGTTTAGGCGGCAGCGGGAGGAACTCCCGTCCTCACAAAAGAGTTCGCTGGGGAGACCCACAGAGACTCAGATCTGTGTAGGCCCATCCACCGACCCCAGAGCCAGCACAGAAGAGCACAACTTGCTTCTGGGTAGCAGTGTGTGCACGGAGAGCACAGCAGGCACCATCTTTCTCTCAGGACCCGCCCCCACAGGCTGAGTGGCAACACAACAACAGGAGTTTTCCTCACCCAGTGAACACCCAAGGCTCCGCCCCCTGCTTAAAGCAACAGGGGCACTGAGAAAGAAAAAAAAAAATGGCCCAGATCAAAGTTCCAGAAAAAACACAACTAAGCAATCAAGAGATAGCCAACCTATCAGATGCACAGTTTAAAACACTGATAATCAGGATGCTCACAGAATTTGAAGAAAAATTGTTGCAATTATTTGAAAAAATGAGAAGGGATGAGAAGGAAACTGGGAAACAAATTAACAGAGTGGACCAGCAGAAAGGAAAAAACATCCAACCAGAAAAGAATGAAGAAACAATAATTCTAAAAACAGAGGAGAGGCTCAGGAACCTCCAGGATATCCTTAAACGTCCCAACATCCATGTCATAGGGGTGCCAGAAGGAGAAGAGGAAGACCAAGGGATTGAAAACCTATTTGAACAAATAATGAAGGAGAACTTCCCCAAGCTGGTGAAGGAAATAGACTTTCGGGAAGTCCAGGAAGCTCAGAGTCCCAAAGAAGTTGGACCAAAAGAGGAACACACCATGACACATCATAATTACATTACCCAAGATTAAAAATAAGGAGAAAAGGAGACAGTTACCTACAAAAGAAATCCCATAAAACTGTCAGCTGATTTCTCAAAAGAGAACTTGCAGACAAGAAGGGCCTGGAGAGAAGTATTCCAAGTCACGAAAGGCAAGGACCTACATCCAAGAATACTCTATCCAGCAAAGCTATCATTTAGAATGGAAGAGAAGATAAAGTGCTGCTCAAATAAGGTCAAGTTCAAGGAGTTCATCACCACCCAGCCTTTATTGTATGAAATGTCAAAGGGATTTATATAAGGTATTGAGGGATATCAACAGAGGAAGGGTAGGGGGAGAGAGGGGGAAAGGGGCATAGGATAAGTAGCATAAATGGTAGGTAGAAAACAGACAGGGGGAGGTTAAGAATAGTATAGGAAATGTAGAAGCCAAAGAAGTTATGTGTATGACATATGGACAAAAACTAAAGGGCGGGGAATGGGGGGGTATGGGGGTGGAGGGGAAGAAAAGGGGAAAAATGGGACAACTGTAATAGCATAATCAATAAAATATATTTTAAAAAAAGATCATACACCATGACCAAGTAGGATTCATCCTAGGGATGCAAGGATAGTACAATATTGGCAAAACAATAAATGTAATACATCACATAAACAAAAGCAAAGACAAAAATCACATGATCATATCAATAGATGCCAAAAAAAACATTCGATAAGGTAAAGCACCCATTTGTGATAAAAACACTTAGCAAACTGGGAATAGAGGGAGCATTCCTCAACATAATAAAGGCCATATATGAGAAACCTACAGCCAACATTATACTCAATGGGCAAAAACTAAAATCTTTCCCACTAAGAGATGGTTGCCCACTATCACCACTTCTACTCAACATAGTACTGGAATTTTAGCCACAGAAATCAGACAAGAAAAAGAAACAAAAGGCATCCAAATTGGAAAGGAGGAAACAAAACTGTCATTGTTTGCAGATGGCATGATAGTGTATTTAGAAAATCCTATAGACTCTGCCAAAAAACTGCTCGACCTAATAATTGAATTTCTCAAAGCAGCGGGATACAAAGTCAATATCCAGAAATCAAAGGCATTTTTGTATACCAACAATGAAACATCAGAAGCAGAAATTAGGGGAAAAAAATCCCATTTGATATAGCAACAAGAAAAATAAAATACCTGGGAATAAACCTAACCAAGGAAGTAAAAGACCTATACTCAGAAAACTATACAATACTGATGAAAGAATTCATTGAATACACAGACCAATGGAAACATATATCATGCTCATGGATCAGAAGAATCAACATCATCAAAATGTCCATACTACCCAAAGCAATTTATTGATTCAGCGCAATCCCTATCAAAGTACCAATGGAATATTTCACAGATATAGAACAAACACATCAAAAATTTTTATGGAACCATAAGCGACCCTGAATATCAGCTGCAATTTTGAGAAAGAAGAGAAAAGTAGGAGGGATCACAATACCTGATATCAAACTATATCACAAGGCCACTGTAATCAAAAGAGCCTGGTACTGGCATAAAAACAGACAGGTAGCCCAATGGAACAGAATAGAGAGCCCAGAAATAAACCAGTCTCTATAGGCAATTAATCTTCTACAAAGGGGATAGCAACATAAAATTGAGTAAAAATAGCCTCTTCAATGAATGGTGTTGTGAAATCTGGACAGCTACATTAAAAAAAAAATGAAACCTGAGCACCAACTTACACCATACACAAACAAACTGAAGGTGAATAAAAGACTTAAATATAAGTCATGACACGATAAAAGTCCTAGAGGATAACATCGGTAGGAAAATCTCAGACATTCCACGCAGCAACATCTTCACTCATATGTCCCATGAGCAAGTGACATTAAGGAAAGAATAAACAAATGGGAATTCATCAAAATAAAAAGTTTCTTCACGGCTAAAGAAAACAGTATTAGAATAAAAAGAGAACCAATTGTATGGGAAAACATATTGGACAATGATACCTCAGACAAGAGTTTGATCTCCAAAACATATAAAGATCTCATAAGATTCCACTCCAGGAAGACAAAAAACCCAATTAAAAAATGTGCAAAAGACTTAAACAGACACTTCTCCAAGGAGGACATATAGAGGGCCCAGACACATATGAAAAGATGCTCAGCATCACTAGCCATCAGAGAGATGTAAATTAAAACCACAATGAGATACCACCTCACACCAGTCAAAATGGCCATCATAAACAAATCAACAAACAAGTGTTAGAGAGGATTTGGAGAAAAGGGAACCCCAGTACACCGTTGTTGGGAATGCAGACTGGTGAAGCCACTGTGGAAAACAGTATGGAACTACCTCAGAAAAATGAAAATGGAACTGCCTTTTAACCCAGCAATTCCACTACTGGGATTATACCCTAAGAACCCTGAAAAAACAATTCAAAAGAACCTATGCACTCCAATGTTCATAGCAGCATAATTTACAATAGCCAAGTGCTGGAAACAACCTAAGTGCCCATCTACAAATGAGTGTATCAAGAAACTATGGTACATTTACACAATGGAATTCTATGCAGCAGAGAGAAAGAAGGAGCTTATACCCTTTGCAACAGCATGGATGGAACTGGAGAGCATTATGCTAAGCGAAATAAGCCAAGCGGTGAGGGACAAATACCATATGATCTCACCTTTAACTGGATCATAATCAACAAAAGAAAAAGGCAAGAAAAACATAACCAGAGACATTGAAATTAAGAACAATCTAACAGTAGCCAGAGGGGAATGTGGAGGGGGCTATGGGAAGAAGGGTTTTTGGCAACCACTATAGAGGACACATGGATAGAACCAAGGGGGAGGGTGGAAGAAGGGGAGGGAGGTGGTTTTGGATGGGGCGAGGTGGAAGGGAGGGGAGAGGATGCAGACAACTGTAATGGAAGAACAATAAAGTAATTTAGAAAAATATATGAACAGTAAAATGAAAACAAACTCACAACTATCAATAACCAAACCTAAAAAAAAATTAAAAAAAAGAAAGAAAACCAAACTTAGAAAACAAATAGAATAGGAAGAGAAACACAGAAATGGAGTCATATGGGGAGTTATCAGCAGGGAGGGGAAGGGGAAAGCATGGGGGAATAAATACAGAATAAGAACCATAAATGTTAGGTACACAGTAGACAGGGGGAGGTTAAGAATATTATAGGAAATGTAGAAGGCAAAAAACTTATATGTACGACCCATGGACATGAACTAAGCAGGGGCAGGGGGAACGTTGGTTGGAAGGGAGTTCAGGGCAGAGGGGAATAAAGGGGCAAAAAATGGGCCTGTAACAGCATAATCTATAAAATATATTATTTAAAATAAAAACAAAATATCAAATAATTATAAACAAGTAGGAGGAGGGAGCTCAGGTCTTTGTAGAAATTCATAAGTAAAGAGGTAGGCAGTCCTTAAAAAATAAAAAAGTCATAAGGAAGTCAAAAGAATATTGATACCTCTGTGCTCATTGCAGTGTAATTTACAATAGCCAAGCTATGGAAGTAACACAAAAGCCCTACAATAGACAAGTGAATAAAAAAGCTGTGGTACATATATACAATACAGTATTACTGTGCAAACAAGAATATTGTTTGAAATATTGAAAACAACAATATTACATGCCCGGCTGGTGTAGCTCAGTGGATTGAGCACGGGCTGGGAACCAGAGGGTCCCGGTTCGATTCCCAGTCAGGGCACATGCCTGGGTTGCAGGCCAGGTCCCCAGTGAGGGCCATGTGAGAGGCAACCATACATTGTTCTTCCTCCCTTCTCCTCTATCTGAAAATAAATAAATAAAATCTTTAAAACAAAAAAAAAAAAAACACAACAATATTACAAACAAGAATAAACTCTTGGTATTTGCAACATCATGAACGGACCTAGAGGGTATTATGCTAAGTAAAATGAATCAGACAGACAAAGACAAATACTATAATATTTCACTTATATTTGAAATCTAAAGAGCAAAATAAATAAACGAACCATATAGAAACATACTTGTATACACAGAAAACAAACTGATAGTTTCCAGAAGGGAAGAGAGTTGGAGCTGCGTGAGAAAGGTGAAGGGATTATGAAGTACAAATTTGTGGTCACAAAACAGTCACAAGGATGTAAAGTACAGTATAGTAAATATAGTCAATAATATTGTAATAACTGGCCATTTTGGGAAGTTATTCAGTTTTCCTGGGACTCTCTCATCTATACTGGAAGTATAGATGTTGTTAAACTTTTGCTTCTTTTACTCTTGTTAGTCTGTCTTGTATCAATCTGATTCTTAGACAAACCAGATGAAACAAGAATGCTAGAGGAAAATTTGTTTCTCCCAAGCAGTTGGCATAGGCATTAGGATTTAACTTTACTAGCTGGACACTACTCACACCTAGGAGGTTGCAGTAGCTGAGAGATCCTGGGCCTTCTGACAAAAGCTAGCTGAAGAGTAGATAGGAGCTATGAACACCAATATACCTGCTGAAAGAGGAAACTACCAATAAAGGAACCACCAACAGATAACAACAAAAGAAGGTGAAGGAGGGTTTGGAAGCCATACTGACCTCAACCCAGGAGTGATCTGGAAATACAGCTAAATTTTGGAGCAATTACCCAGAACAAACAACTGAACAAGAGTGAGAGAGAAGCCTCAAAACAACATACACACAGAAGAAACAGCTTTGACACAAGGTATCCACACCTGCACAACAGAATACAAGACATGGTGGATGGAGTGACCTTCAGTTAACTAGCTAGAGGGAAGGACCCACCAAAGAAAGACCCAACAACAATCAAAACCCAAAGACATACAGAGAGACAATATAAATGATGGCCCAAGACCACCGAGCTCAGGAGATCAAGGAGACTCCACCACTGAATCTCACAGGTGTTCTACCATAAAAGTTCACACCATAAATCCAGGGAGACAGAACAAATCAATTTAAGAAGGAGAGGCTAACAAAAAGTCGCAAAAACAATGGAAAGACAGAGAAAAAATCCCTAAATGAAAGGAAAGGAGGAAGCCTCAGAAAGAATGCTAAATGAAATAGAGGCAAGTCAAATATCAGATATGCAGTTTAAAGCGATTGTTATCAGGAAGCACAATGAGCTCACAGAGAATTATCAGAACCTACAGGGAAACTACAAACTGCAACTCACTGCAAACTATATCAACATGAAAAAGGAAATAGAAACTATCAACAAGGGCCAAGAGGAAATGAAGAATACAATTTCTGAATTGAAGAACACAGTAGAAGGAATCAAAAGCAGGCTACATGAAGCACAGGATTGGATCAGTGAGCTGGAGGACAAGGTAAAAAGAAACACCAAGAAAGAGCAAGAAAAGGCAGAGAGACTCAGAAAGAATGAAGAGGGATTAAGGGAAAAGCAGGGCAACATGAAACATGATAATATCCATATAATAGGAATACCAGAAAGAGAAGAAGAGGATCAGGGGATAGAAAACCCATTTGAAAAAGTAATGAGAGAAAAATTGACTACTTGGATGAGAGAAAAAGTCACACAAATCCAGGAAACACAGAGAGTCCCATTCAAGAGGAACCCAAAGAGGCCCACTTCAAAACACATAATAATTAAAATGGCAAAATTCCAAGACAAAGAGAGAATCTTAAAGGCAATGAGGGAGAAACAGTAAGTAACATACAAGGGAGCCCTGATAAGGTTAGCAGCTGACTTCTCAATGGAAATGCTCCAAGCCAGAAGAGAATAGCAAGAAATATTCCGAGTAATGGAAACAAAGGGCCTGCAACCAAGACTACTGTACCCAGCAAGGCTCTCAATTAAAATGGAAGGCCAATAAGGAGTTTCCCAGACAAAAGAAGCTTCAAAAACTGTATAAAGATGCTACAGAGATGAAAAACTCTGCAAGAGATCATAAGGGTCTGCTTTCAGAACAGGAAGAAAAATGGTCAGAGAGGGGGGCAACACAGGAATGAAAAACTGGCAATGAATAAGTACCTACAACAATAACATTGAGTGAAAATGGTTAAATACCCCTATCAAAAGACAGAATAACTGAATGGATAGGAAATAATGATCCACACATATACTGCCTACAAGAGACCCACCTCAGAACAAAAGACTTACACAGACAGAAAGTAAAGGGCTGGAGACAAATATTCCAAGCAAATTGACAAGAAAAAAAAAAAACTGGGGTAGGAATACTCATATGATGAAAAACAGACTTCAAAAAAATAACCATAAAAAGAGATCCAGAAGGTCACTTCATAATACTCAAGGAAAGAATCCACCAAGAAGACATACACATTGTAAATATATATGTACCCAACATAGGAACACCCAAATACAAAAAGAAAATCTTGAAGTGCTGTCAAGAACACATATAAAAGACACGTGGACAAAGCCAAAGAGGAGTAGGATTGAGGGTGTGAGGTATGGATGGTTGGGATGGGGAGGTCTGGTGTGGGGGAAATGGAGATAACTGTACTTGAACAACAATTTAAAAAATCTTAGAAGATTTTAAGAAAGATAAGACAGCAACACGACAATAATAGGGGTTTTCAACACTGCACTGTCAAAAATGAATAGATCTTCTAAATAAAATATCAATACAGGTACTGTGGTATTGAACAATGCCCTAGATTAAATGGACTTAACTGATATATATAGAGCCTTTCATGCCAAAGAAGCAAAATACACATTCTTTTCAAGTGTACATGGAACATTTTCAAAGACAGACCACATGATACGAAACAAAACAAGCCTCAACAAATTCAAGAAAACTGAAATCATATCAAGCATTTTCTCTGACCACAGGGGACTGAAACCAGAAACCCACCTCAAGAAAAAAAAACAAAAACACTCAAATTCATTGATATTGAATAGCATGCTAGTAAACAATGAATGAGTCAAGAGTGAGATTAGGGAACAAATCAAAAAGTTTCTCGAAACAAATGAAAATGAACTCACAACATTCCAAAATTCTACAAAGCATTTAAGGAAGAGCTAATCCCCATCCTTCACAAATTATTCCAAAAGATTCAAGAAGATGGAAAACTCCCAAACTTATTTTCTGAAGCCATCATCATTCTAATACCAAAACCAGATAAAGACATAACAAAGAAAGAAAACTTAAAGCCAAAATGGCTGATGAGCATAGATGCTAAAATCCCCAACAAAATATTGGGAACTGCATCCAGTAATACATTAAAAAGATCATAAATCATGACCAAGTGGTATTCATCCAGGGATGCAAGGATGGTACCATATTTGCAAATCAATAAACATAATACACAAATAAACAAAACAAAAGAGAAAATTCATATGATCATATCAATAGATGCAGAAAAAGTATTTGATAAGGTACAGCACCCATTTATGATAAAAACACTTAGCATAGTGGGAATACAGGGAGCATTCCTCAACATATTAAAGGCCATACATGCGAGACTTACAGCCAACATCATACAATGGGCAAAAACTTAGAGCTTTCTTACTAAGATCAGGAAAAAGACAAGGATGCCCACTTTCATCAGTCCTATTCAACATAGTATTGGAAGTCCTAGCCACAGCAATCAGACAAGAAAAGAGAAGAAAAGAAAACAAAAGACATACAAATTGGAAAGAATGAAGCAAAACTCTCATTGTTTGCAGATGACATGATAATGTACATAGAAAATCCTATTGACGCTATCAAAAAACTTCTTGACCTAATAAGTGAATTTGGCAAAACAATGGGATACAAAGTCAATATGAAGAAATTAAAGGCATTTTTTTACACAACAAGGAAATATCAGTAACAGAAATCAGGGAACAAATCCCATTTGATATAGCAAGAAGAAAAATAAAGCACCAAGGAATAAACCTAACCAAGGATGTAAAAGACCTATACTCAGAAAACTATACAACACTAAAGAAAGAAATCAAGGAAGACACAAATAAATGGAAGCATATACCATGTTCATGGACTGGAAGAATTAACATCATCATAATGCCCATACTACCCAAAGCAATTTATAGTTTCAATGCAATCTCTATTAAAGTACCACTGACAGATTTCAGAGATATAGAACAAACACTTCAAAAATTTATATGGAACCATAAATTACCCCAGATAGCTGCAGCAATTTTGAGAAAGAAGATCAAAGTAGGAGATCACAATACCTGATATCAAACTGTATTACAAGGCCACTATAATCAGAACAACCTGGTACTGGCATAAGAACAGACACACTGACCACAGAACAGAATAGAAAGCCCAGAAATAAACTCAAGTCTCTATGGTCAGTAAATATTTGACAAAGGGGGAAGAAACAAAATGGAGTAAAAATAGCCTCTTCCACAAATGGTGTTGGGAGATCTGGACAGCTATATGCAAAAAAATGAAACTCAATCACCAACTTACACAATACACAAACAAACTGAAGGTGAATGAAGATTTCAATATAAGTCATGACACGATAAAGGTCCTAGAGGATAACATTGGCAGAAAAATCTCAGACATTCCATACAGCAACATCTTCACTGATATGTCCCTAGAAGAAGGGACACAAAGGAAAGAATAAACAAAAAGATCTTCATCAAAGTAAAAAGCTTCTGCATGGCTAAAGAAAACAGCATTAAAATGAAAAAAGAACCACCTATATGGGAAAACATATTTGCCAATGATACCTCGGACAAGGGTTTGATCTCCAAAACATATAAAGAACTCACACAACTCCATCCAGAAAGATTTAAAAAACAATTAAAAAATGGGCCAAAGACTTAAACAGACGCTTCTCCAAGGAGGACATACAGAGGGCCCAGACACATATGAAAAGATGCTCAGCAACACTAGCTGTCAGAGAGATGCAAATTGAAACCACAATGAGATACCATTTCACACCAGACAGAATGTCCATCATTAAACAAAGCAACAAACAACTGTCAGAGAGGATGTGGAGAAAAGGGAACCCTTGTGCACTGTTGGTGGGAATGCAGACTAGTGAAGCCACTCTGGAAAACAGTATGGAATTTCCTCTGAAAGCTAATTTCAATTTGCATCTCTGCAAACTGCCTTTTGACCTGGCAATTCCATTGCTGGGATTATATCCTAAGAACCCTGAAACACCAGTCCAAAAGAACCTATGCACCCCAATGTTCATAGTAGCACAATTTAGACTAGCCAAGTGCTGGAAGCAACCTAAGTGCCCATCAGTAAATGAGTGGATCAAAAAACTATGGTACATTTAGAAGAGAAAGATGGTGGCAGAATAGGAGGGAGTGGGGTCTGCTTCCTCCTGTCCACTGGTGAGACATCTGGCTGATTTTCTGAGGAGCAGAATGATCACCCAGCTGTATTCCAGCATGTAGGAAGATTGGCGACCAGAATTGCACATAAAACTGAAAGATCAGACGGTAGGGAATCTGCTTCGGAGCGAAGGGGTCCCTCAGGACTTGCAGGGAGCCGGAAGGTCTGTGGATCCAGTCACAGCAGCTTCCCGGTCTGTTCCAGGATCCGTGGGAGGGAGCTGGATTGGGTTGTGTGAGCATCCAAAACAGGCAAGCCGCGTCTGTTAGGAGAGGCTCTATCCCTGGCAGTCCGGAGGTCGATGCGTACGTGGGGACCGGTCCGCAGCAGCTGGCACTCCCAGCAAGAGAAATTGGGGAGTGCACTGACTGGGAGACCCGAGGCCCAGAGCTCCGGGACCGGGCACACCCAGCGAAGCCAATCAGGGGTCAGGGGTCGCTGGGGACTGTACACAACCTACGCCCAGGCCTCCTGCTCACAAGCACTGGATCCAGAGACAAAAGCGGTCAGCGAATAGAGGGCTCAGAGCGCACACCTGGAGGGCCCGAGTCACAACCCAGCCCCTGCGATCGGACACCTACAGTGCCGACTGCCTCCGTGGGAGAAAAACAGAGGAGACCCATCGAGCCCCACTGAGGGGAGACACAGACCTCACAAACTCTGACTCAGTGTGGAAGCCAGGGAGCCCAGAAGGGGTGCTGCGAATTCCTACCAACTGGGCTGGAGGCAGGACGGCAGCTAGGAGTGCAGCTCAGGAAGGAAACCTGATATCTTCCCAGCCTGTCGCAGACAGAAGGACCAGAGGAGCAACCCTGACCTGACACTTTTAAAGCCAGCCAACAAAGTTTTTTTTCTTTTTTTCTTTCTTTTATTTTCTCTTTGTTTCTTTGTTTGTTTTCCCCAACGTTTCTTCCTATCTGTCCTTCTATATTTTTTTAATTCCTTCTACCTTCCCTTCATTAAGTATTCCTAGTTTTCTCCTATTTTTATTTCTTATTTTTTATTATTTTTATTTTATTTTATTTTACTATTTTTTTCTTTATTTTCTTTTCCCTTTTTTTCCTTCTTTTTCTCCCTTCGCCTCTCTTCTTTACCCACAGGTGAGAAAATAAAACCTGGAAATGTGAAGAGAATAGACTGGGACTCAGACAAGAGTCAGCCTAAAAAACAGAGACAGTGACAC
>PVJI01023668.1:12332-23256 GCA_004026765.1 Micronycteris hirsuta
TGACAGATCAATTTAAGAATCAGAGGCTAGCAAGAAGAATCCCACAAACAATGGGAAGACAAAGAAACAATCCCCAAATGAAAGGAAAGGAGGAAGCCCCAGAAAGAATGATAAATGAAACAGAGGCAAGCCAACTATCAGATATTGAGTTCAAAGCATATGTTATCAGGAAGCTCAAGAAACTTGAGAAGCTCAATGACCTCACAGAAAATTACCAGAAACTACAGGGAAACTATAATGAACTCACTGCAAACTATATCAACATGCAAAAGGAAACAGAAACTATTCACAAGGGCCAAGAGGAAATGAAGAATACATTATCTGAGCTGAAGAATACAATAGAAGGAATCAAAAGCAGGCTTGATGAGGCAGAGGATCGGATCAGCAAGCTGGAGGACAAGGTAGAAAAAAACATGCAAATACAGCAAGAACAGGAAAAGAGGCTCAGAAAGAATGAAGAGGTATTAAAGGAAATGCAGGACAACATGAAACACAAAAATATTCATATAATAGGGATACCAAAAGGAGAAGAAGAGGAGCACGGGATAGAAAACCTGTATGAAAAAGTAATGATGGAAAACTTCCCTAATTTGATGAGAGAAAAACCCACTCAAATCCAGGAAACATAGAGAGTCCCAATCGAAAGAAACCCTAACTGGCCCACTTCAAGACACATCATCATTAAAATGGCAAAATTCCAAGACAAATAGAAAATCTTAAAGGCAGCGAGGTAGAAACAGGAAGTAACATACAAGGGAGCCCCGATAAGGTTAGCAGCTGACTTCTCAATGGAAACACTCCAAGCCAGAAAGGAATGGCAAGAAATATTCCAAGTAATGAGAACCAGAGGTCTGCAACCAAGACTACTCCACCAAGCAAGGCTCTCAATCAAGATAGATGGACAAATAAGGAGCTTCCCAGACAAAACAAGTCTAAAAGAATACACCTCCACCAAACCAGCTCTGCAAGAGATGCTAAAAGGACTGACTTAAGGAAAGGGAGGGAAAGAGAGAGACGAACACATGTACAAAAAAAAAAAAATGGCAATGATAAGTATCTATCGATAATAACCTTAAACATAAATGGATTAAATGCTCCAATTAAAAGACATAGAATAGTGGAATAGATAAAAAAGCATGATCCACACATATGCTGCCTACAAGAAACCCACCTCAGGACAAAAGACTTACACAGACTGAAAGTGAAGGGCTGGAAACAAGTTTTCCAAGCAAACGGACAAGAAAAAAGAGCTGGGGTAGCAATACTCATATCAGACAAAATAGACTTCAAAAAAACGGCCATAAAGAGAGATCCAGAAGGACGCTTCATAATACTCAAGGGAAGAATCCACCAAGAAGACATAAACATTGTAAATATATCTGCACCCAACACAGGAGCACCCAAATACAGAAAGAAAATCTTGGAGGACTACAAGAAAGACATTGATAGCAACACAATTATAGTAGGGGACTTCAACACCCCACTGTCAAAAATGGACAGATCCTCCAAACAAAATATCAGCAAAGACATTGTGGCATTGAACAATGCCCGAGAAGGAATGGACTTAATGGATATATATAGGGACTTTCACCCCAAAGAAGCTAAATACATGTTCTTTTCAAATGCACGTGGAACATTTTCAAAAATAGACCATATGATAGGACACAAAACAAGCCTCAACAAATTCAAGAAAATTGAAATCATACCAAGTACTTTCTCTGAAAACAAGGGACTGAAATTAGAAACCAACCAAAAGGAAAAAAACCCAAAACATTCAAAATCATGGAGACTGAATAGCATGCTATAAAACAATGAATGGGTCAAGGATGAGATTAAGGAAGAAATCAAAAAGTTCCTTGAAACAAATGAAAATGAACTTACAACAACCCAAAACTTATGGGACACAGTGAAAGCAGTCCTCATAGAGAAGTTCATAGCGATACAGGCCTACCTAAGAAAAATAGAAACAGTTCATACAAACAACCTAAACCTACGCCTACAAGAACTCGAGGAACAACAACAAAGACAACCCAGAGCAAGTAGAAGGAAGGAAATAACCAAGATCAGATCAGAATTAAATGTCTTAGAGACTAAAAGAACAATTCTAAGGATCAACGAATCCAGGAGCTGGTTCTTTGAAAAGATAAACAAAATAGACAAGCCTTTAAGCAGGCTCATCAAGAAAAAAAGAGAGAGGACCCAAATAAACTCAATCAGAAATGAAAGAGGAGATATTACAACTGATGCCACAGAAATACAAGGGATTATAAGACACTATTATGAAGAACTGTATGCCAGGAAATATGAAAACCTAGGAGAAATGGACAAATTTTTAGAAAAATATAATCTTCCAAAACTCAATAAGAATAAACAGAAATCCTGAACTGACCAATAACAGCGGATAAAATTAAAGTAGTAATCTAAAAACTTCCAACACACAAAAGCCCTGGACCAGACAGTTTCACAGGAGAATTCTACAAAGCATTTAAGGAAGAATGAACACCTATCCTTCACATACTATTTTTTTATCCTTCAAAAAAATCCAAAATGATGAAAGACTCCCAAATTCTGTTTATGAAGCCAGCATCATCCTAATCCCAAAACCAGAAAAAGACACAACAAAGAAAGAAAACTTCAGGCCAATATCACTGATGTACATTGATGCTAAAATCCTCAACAAAATATTAGCAAACCGCATCCAGCAATACATCAAAAAGATCATACACTGTGACCAAGTGGATTTCATCCCAGGGATGCAAGGATGGTACAACATTCTCAAAAAAATAAACATAATACACCACATAAACAAAAGCAAAGACAAAAATCACATGATCATATCAATAGATGCAGAAAAAGTATTCGATAAGGTACAGCATCCATTTATGAAAAGACACTTAGCAAAGTGGGAATAGAGGGAGCCTTCCTCAACATAATAAAGGCCATATATGAGAAACCTACAGCCAACATTATACTCAATGGATAAAAACTAAAATCTTTCCCACTAAGATCAGGAACAAGACAAGGTTGTCCACTATCACCACTTCTATTCAACATGGTACTGGAAGTTTTGGCACAGCAATCAGACAAGAAAAGGAAATAAAAAATTGGAAAGGAGGAAACAAAACTGTCGTTGTTTGCAGACGACATGACAGTATACTTAGAAAATCCTATAGACTCTGCCAAAAAGCTACTCGATCTTATAAGTGAATTTGGCAAAACAGCAGGATATAAAGTCAATATCCATAAATCAAATGCATTTTTGTATACCATCAGTGAAACAGCAGAAAGAGAAATCAGGAAAAAATCCCGTTTGATATAGCAACAAAAAAAGTAAAATACCTGGGAATAAACCTAACCAAGGAGGTAAAAGATCTGTACTCAGAAAACTACAAAACACTGAAGAAGTAAATCATGGAAGACACAAATGGAAACATATACCATGCTCATGGATTGGAAGAATCAACATCATCAAAATGTCCATACTCCCCAAAGCAATTTATAGATTCAATGCAATTCCTATCAAAGTACCAATGGCATATTTTTTAAAGGTTTTATTTGTTTATTTTAGAGAGAGGGGAAGGGAGGGAGACAGAGAGAGAGAGAAACAGCAATGTATGGTTGCCTCTCACATGACCCTCACTGGGGACCCGGCCTGCAACCCAGGCATGTGCCCTGACGGGGAATTGAACTGGGACCCTCTGGTTCCCAGCCCGCACTCAATCCACTGAGCTACACCAGCCAGGGCCCAATGGCATATTTCACAGATATAGAACAAAGAATTCAAAAATTTATATGGAACCATAAACGATCCTGAATATCAGCTGCAATTTTGAGAAAGAAGAGCAAAGCAGGAGGGATCACAATTCCTGATATCAAACTATATTACATGGCCACTGTAATCAAAACAGCTTAGTACTGGCATAAAAATAGACATATAGACCAATGGAACAGAATAGAGAGCCCAGAAATAAACCCAAGTCTCGACGGGCAATTAATCTTCAACAAAAGGGGCAGAAGCATAAAATGGAATAAAAATAGCCTCTTCAACAAATGGTGTTGGGAAATCTGGATGGCTACCTGCAAAAAAATGAAACTCCAGCACCAACTTACACCATACACAAAAATAAATTCAAGGTGGATAAAAGACTTAAATGTAACTCGTGACACCATAAAAGTTCTAGAGGAAAACATGGGTTGGAAAATCTCAGACATTCCACGCAGTAACATCTTCAATGATATGTCCCCTAGAGCTAGGGACATAAAGGAAAGAATAAACAAATGGGACCTTATCAAAATAAAAAGCTTCTGTGTGGCTAAAGAAAATAGTATTAAAATAAAAAGAGATCCAACCGTATGGGAAAACATATTTGCCAATGATACCTCAGACAAGGGTTTGATCTCCAAAACATATAAAGAACTCATACAACTCCACTCCAGGACGACAAAGAAACCAATTTAAAAATGGGCAAAAGACATGAACAGACACTTCTCGAAAAAGGACATACAGAGGGCCTGGAGTCATATGAAAAGATGCTCAACATCATTAGCCATCAGAGAGATGCAAATTAAAACCACAATGGGATACCGCCTCACACCAGTCAGAATGGCCATTATCAACAAAGCAACAGATAACTGTTGGAGGGGATGTGGAGAAAACGGAGCTCTACTGCCCTGTTGGTGGGAACGCAGACTGGTGCAGCCACTGTGGAAAACAGTATGGAACTTCCTCAGAAAAATGAAAATGGAACTGCCTTTTAACCCAGCAATTCCACTACTGGGATTATACCCTAAGAATCCTGAAAAACCAATTCAAAAGAACCTATGCGCTCCAATGTTCATAGCAGCACAATTCACAATAGCCAAGTGCTGGAAACAACCTAAGTGCCCATCTACAAATGAATGGATCAAGAAACTATGGTATATTTACACAATGGAATTCTACGCAGCAGAAAGAAAGAAGGAGCTTATACCCTTTGCAACAGCATGGATGGAACTGGAGAGCATTATGCTAAGTGAAGTAAGCCAGGTGGTGAGGGACAAATACCATATGATCTCACCTTTGACTGGAACATAATCAGCAAAAGAAAAAAACAAACAAAATATAACCAGAGACATTGAAATTAAGAACAATCTAAAAATAGCCAGAGGGGAAGGGGGAGGGGACTGTGAGGAGAAGGGTTTTCAGTAACTACATAGACAAAACCAAGGCGGCATGTGGAAGCAATGGAGGGAGGTGGGTTTGGCTGGGGTAGGGGTGGAGTGGTGGTAGGGAAATGCAGACAACTGTAACTGAACAACAATAAGGTAATTTATGAAACAAAAAAAAAAGAAAGAAGATGTATCTAAATATAAATAAATAAAGTGAATTAAAAACATAAAATATACTTTAAAAATCTTAGAAAAATATTGTAATAACTATGCATTGTGTCAGGTGGGTACTAGACTTGTCTAGGGCAACACTCTGTAAAGTATATGATTGTCTAACAGTATGCTGAAATAATAACTGAAATAATCTCTGAATATATGGATTAACAACAGTTATTCTAATTTTCTTAATTATTTATGTCACATACAATTTTAAAGCAAATTTGGTGCACTTTACAACAAATGAACCTTTTACAATTGACATTTTACATAAGAATAAAATAACTGGACTATGAAATGAAGATTTGTAAGAGAAGACCAAGGCTAAAAGAGCCACCATGGACAGTAGCATATAGAAGCACAGTATGCAGGATAGATTCCCTGGATTTGAACATAGGATTCACCACTAACTGCTATTACCTACACAAGCTACCTTTCACACAAGCCACAAGTCTCAGTAAACCTCAGCTTTCTCATCTGTTAGATAAGAATTATGTTGCAATAAAATAAAGTATTTTAAAAATTATATGGCCAAAAAATAAGTAATAAAATCATAATTACATTGGTAGCTACTTTGTAAGACAGTAATAAGGATTAAATGGAAGGATTCTGTAAAGTATACACTTAGGTACTTGAAAGAAGCTGTAATCAATAAATATTAATCAATACTTAATCTGTAATCAATAAATATTAGCTCTTATATTATTATTTTTATTATAGAAGTTGAGCATAAAACTTATCTCTAAGCTTTCTATGAGTGAGACTAAGAAAAAAGTAACTGAAGCAATTACATACATTCCATTACTTCAGATGTACAAGTGAATAGATGAACATACAGGCAGACAGATGGACAGATAGATGAACAGACCTACAGGCTATAATATAGAAGATGGGAAAGAAGGGATGAAGGAATGAAGGGTCAGGGAGAGAGAAACAAAAATATTTTACTCATATGAACGTAGCAACATATTTTTCCAAAATCTGAGCTCTCAAAATTTTTGTATGATTCTTCAAATAATGGACCTGAATCATTAACATAGGTATCTAATTGAATATAAACTTAGAAACTCCAATTTCCTCTCCCAATGAACATCTATTCCAAGAAAACTAAGGGCCCAATCAATACTCTGTGTGCCTAAGAATCAATGAGGCACACACACTGATCAGTCGTGACAGGCATTTTATTAAAGGTTCTGTAAAAGCTGGTAGTATGGCTCTAGATATTAGCAGGCAGACTAATGTGTTTCTCATGACTAGAAAATGGTTTTTTGGTGAGTGGCAAAATTGCAAGGCACTAAAATTAAAAAGATCACTGCCTTTCCAGCCTCCTCCCCAGAAAGAGTCAACTCTTGGAATTTTATTCTTTCTGAGTTTTTCCATTGGCTTAATTACTCTAGCATTACATACAAGGAAAAAAATTCTTTTGAACACGTAGAAGTCATGACTAATTTAGGCAAACTAAGTCACTACCTGCCTTTGTAAAATGACCCTTATTCTGCCAGTAGCCTTTGCATTACATGGATAATGTGTAATCCGGATATCCTATGTTGTCATATTCTTGGCCACTTTGTCTGGTGTCTGCATTTAATGAAATGTCTCTCAGTATAGAGAACAAGGGAATTTTCATTCTTCTTGGAACAAAGTTTGGGTAGAACTAGAATCAAGATACTCTTCAAAGAGCTTCATTAATTATTTGTGGGCGAAAAAGAGGTGAAGTGTATCTTCTAAGGTCTCTTGGGTAAGAATTCCACGAAAAAATGTAGGAAGTCCTTTTCTGCATTCTGTCCTCACCTCCCTACTCCTTTCCTGTGCACTTCTCTCGGGAAGTCATTAACAAAAAGGAACCTGTATGTTGTTAAGAAAAACTCGAAGGCAACTATCCCACACACAATAATGTGAAATCAATATTATAAAAGAGATTGGCTGGGCAGAGAAACCTAGGAAGACTGTGTGGAGTGAAGCAAACACCAGCTGGGAAACAAGCTCAGGCAAAGGGCCTCACCCTGAGTTCAGAGACAGACCATAAGGGCAAAATATGTGTTCTATTTTGTAACCTTAATTTTTATGGCTATCTGCTGGTGGGCTGTTTCTCCTGGATCTGGTCTATTTCAACATCCATTTATGCTCCACAGCTGGTTTCTTAATAAACACATTTTTTCCTCTACCTTGCCAAACAGGAGTCCTCAAACCTGGACCCATCCTAGTAATTGTAGGAGGTCTCTTCTATCTGATGTGGGGAGTTAGAGCACCCACAGATAGCCCTTTTAGGTGTAGCTTTCCAAAGCACTCTGTAATCCTTAATGTGCTTCCACTTTGATCCCACCTGCACCCTCACAACTGGAAGAACCTTGGCCCCAGCTAACCACTGAAGAAATTGGACATGATGTTGTGGTGAAAGAATGCACCTTGTCTTTCAAAGCCAAAAATAAAATCAACCAATTTTACTTCTATACTTATTCCATATTTTTTTCCTATCTGAATTTATAAATGAGAACAAAATGATTTAAGACATGCAAGAAAAGAATGTTGCTCAGAGAGGAAAGTTCAAAAAGAACAGACCCTTCAGATTAAGGATGTCACACGGAGAGCCATGCAAAGACCGTGATTACCTGGGAGGGTTGGGGAGGCAGCAGGTATAAAGAAGGAAGTGATTGGATCAGGTCTCACACTAAGGTGGGTGTGAATCTTGGCTCTGTCACTTACTAGAAACAAAACAAAAGTTTTCAGCCTCAGTTCTCTCATTTGTACAGAAGTGGTAGCACAGCCAACTTGCCCCACCCAGCATTCTCATAGAGATTTTACACTAGAATACCTGTGGTTCACTATGGCATGGTATTGGCACATAACAGTGGCATAGCAGGCTGGCTTTCCTTTCCCTTAGCATTGTTTAATCCATAACAATTCAGCCTGCTTGGCTTCCTCATCTTTCCCAGACAGACTTCCCATACCATGACCCTAAACAGAACCCAAGAATGTGCCAGGTATTTTAAACACAGTTGGCTGTAAATTAAATCTTTACCTAGTCTTCTACTTCTTACAATTGACCTCTCTTTTTCACTTTCATTTTATTTTTTAATAAAAGTTGTGTATTAGGGGACTGGGAAGATGGCAGCGAGATAGGTGGGAGAGAAGTCCACTTCCCCCTGCACACACATGGAACACCTAGTCGATCTTCTGAGGAACAGAGTGAACAGCCAACAGTATCCCAGCATACATGAAGATTGGAGGCCCACATTCTAGAGGACATTGAAAAATCAGACAGTAAGGGGAGTGCTTCAGGACAATAAGATCCCTGGAGCAGCTGGGGATCATGGCGGCTACAGCCCCAGGCCCAGTGCCCACCAGGTCTGCCACAGGGTTCTTGGGAAAGAACCAGGTCAACAGCTCCCTCCCCTGCCAAACACGGTTTGAGCAGCACCAGGATGGACCTGGATGCTTAAAGTCCCTGGTGGAATAAGGACACGGTGGCGAACACACAGGGGTGATGTGTACCTGCTGGGACTGTGGACGCAGTCTGGGAAGAACTGGGAAGAGTTGGGCCATGAGGGACCCTGACCCAGATAGTCCCTGGTCTGGTGGGAGAGTTAGGCTCTGTGAGAGGCCAGGTGCTTGTTTGGAGTGGCAGGCTTGAGCAGAAGGAATTTTTCAAAAAGAAAAAGAAAAACAAGAGGCACTCAGGGGCTGTTTGGGGAATTCTCCTGGGGTAGCCACCCTCATGTTCCCAGGCTGCACCCAAAAGGCCTCCACAGCCTCAGCTGTGGGCCCACCTCTGCTGCCAGGATGGCAACTGTGCCCCAACCACAGCCCCAGCAGCAGAGGGCGCCAAACCAAGCCCGTGACCCTGAAGGTGTGCCAATGACCCAGCCGCTCCCCACCCCACCCCAGCTGCCACAGCAACGGTGAAGGCTGCCCATTTACACCAGAAACCCCAGAGACGGTGAGCACCTAAACCCCCAGCCCAGTGGTTGCCAGTCCCACCCCAACAGCAAAGGCCAAGCGCTCATGCCCACAGCCCCAGGGACAGAGGGCACTTGACCCCGCCACCCAGATACACCTCCTGCCAAACCCCACCAATCTCCCCTCAGCCTGCTTCAGCCAGGAAGACCAGCAGAATTGGTTTGGCTTGATTAAACCAGCAGGAGACTACCTTTTTTTTTTTTAATTCCTTCTTCCTTTCTTTCTTTCATTCCTTTTTTATTCCTATTCCTTCCTTTCTTTTTTTAATGCCTTCTTCCTTCCATCTTCCCCCCCACCCCCCCACCCCCGCACAAGTGAGACAATAAAACCTGGAGCTGTGAAAGGACCAGAGTTGGACCCAAAGAGGGGTCAGTCCAACAGCTGAGACAGTGAGACAAACCACTTTGCTACTCCAGAGAACTTGCAAGTTATTGCATATTTGTATTCTATTATATTTTGATAATTTTTACATATTTTATTTTATTAGTAGTTCATTTCTCTTCTTTCTGTTCAGTTTTATTTGCTTGTTTTGTTAATTGCATTGTTTGACTGGTTTCCCTTGTTCTCTCTTTCATAATGTATTTTTAATTTTCCGTCTTTCAGTTCATTTGTGTTCCAATAGCACACTACTTTAGGTCCTGTGCTTCCTATTCTTGTTATTCAGATCACATAGATTCTGTCATATGATTGTTGCTCCATTACTATTGAAAATGATTGCAGTTCCATACAATTGTAAATACTACACAGCAACCCTCTCGGATCTTGTCTCACTTCATTGTTTCCGGAACTTCAATACTGTTGTGGTTAACTCTATTCTCTCACACACTACACCTATTTTCTATCCTTCACTCTCACTTTACCTCATAATCTGACTTCCCACAAGCTCACTGCTTCCTAGATACAACTCACAATCCAACCCCCACCCTAACAAAAGTCATATTTTCTTTTTCCACACTTTCTAAAAAGTGGCTAGTTGGGTGAAATACCATGATTAACACTATATGTATCCAAAGGATCTCCTATCTGTTCTTTACAGATTGGTGCTTCAAATACCATAAAATACACTACCTCTGTCTTAAATCATTTTGCCTTCCCCCTCCAACTGAATACAAACAAACAATGGGAAGACAAAGAAACAATCCCCAAATTAAAGGAAATGAGGAAGCCTCAGAAAGAATGCTAAATGAAATAGAGGCAAGTCAAACATAAGATATGCAGTTCAAAGCAATTGTTATCAGGAAGCTCAATGAGCTCACAGAGAATTACCAAAAACCACAAGGAAACTAAAAACTGCAACGCATTGCAAACAATATTAACATGAAAAATTGACACGGGGTAGGTCGGGCCAGCCGACACCCGTGGTTGCCGTGACTCATGCGTGTACCGAGACACGCGGGGAAAGCAATTCCGGGGCTACGTGGCTGATTCCTCCCATTCCCAGGAAAAAGCCCTTTGGCTTGTTCAGCCAGGGTTTTTATCAGGGGCATTAGCAATTCAACAGGGGTAGGATTACTCATTAGCAAGGCATTGGGATGTAGATTCAGGTCTGGTGGCAGACAGGACCAGGTGAAAGAGATCAGCAAGCCGGAATTTTTTAAGATAC
>PVJI01023669.1:0-23160 GCA_004026765.1 Micronycteris hirsuta
TGGTGAAGACGATGGTGGTGAAGATGACGATGGTGAAGATGGTGGTGGTGAAGATGGTGATGGTGAAGATGAAGATGGTGAAGATGACAATGGTGAAGATGATGATGGTGAAGATGGTGGTAGTGAAGATGATGGTGGTGATGGCAGAGTGCTTACAGTGAGCTCAGAACTATGTTAAGAACTCTTTATGAGGATTCTAGCATTTAATTTACACAAAATCCTTATGAGGCAGGTATGTCAGAGTATCCCTATTTCAGAGATGAGTAAACTGAGACACACAGACAAAAATGCATAGTGCTGGAATGCAAATCCAGGCCACCTCACCTCAAAGACAAAGCTTTTAATGACAACAAGATATTGTTTAGAGTACTGGCCTGAATGAACGAGTGAACAAATGAATGAATGAATGAAAGAATAAATGAGGGGACGGTGTGTCCATGATGCTAAGAAGGCTAAACATGGGGAAGAGTGAGCTGGGGACTGGATTCCCAGGGAACCCATAGTGAAGGGTGGTGTCAGAGGGAAGAAAGAGTCTATGTCAAGTTGGGGGTCAGGGTGGGGTGGAGCCGGGGCGGAGGGGGCAGCAGCAGGAAGCCAGCTGCAGGCTGTGGTGGGATCTGCTGGGGTTTGGGGCCGTCGGGAGGCACATGGCTGAGTGGCATTGGAAATTGTGTCCAGTGGACTGGCAGCCCAGGTGTCCAGCTGGTCTCAGTTGCCAGAGGTGCTGTCCCTCCCAGCCCTGGGCCACTTGGAGAAGAAATAGAGGTTCCTCAGAGAATAACATTCTAAGTCCTCTTGGAACATGCGGAGTCTTAGGTAACAGAAAAACGCTTCAGGGAACCGGATTTTCTTCCTCCTTCATTCCTTTCCTTTTCTCTCCCTGATCTGCTCTTTCCCTCCCCCAGATAAAGTAATCTGATTGAGAAGTGTGAAGGGCGCCCTCTGGGCAGACAGGGTCCGGGACAGCCCTGAGGAGAAGTAAGAACCTGAGGGGTTTGGTTGGGGGCCTGTGGCCAGGAGGGAGCTGGGCCCTCAGGCCTGAGCTCAGGGGAGAAATCTGGGCCGCACACCAAGGTCTGGGTGTTGGCCACAGGTTGGCAGCATGGAGGAGGTGACTTTGCTTGGGTCCCTGCCCCAGGCAGGTGCTGAGACAAACATTCAGATGCACGAAGCTTATTGGGAGGAGATCCCAGGCAGCAGGGTCAGGGGTGGAAAGGAGCTGGGCATTCTGAGTGGGCTAGTGCTGGGGACACTGGGGCTCAGTCCTGTGGGCAATTCTCAGAGGAACCATGGGGCACACACCGCAGAACTGCCCTGAAGGGGTGAGGAAGCTGGGGTATTTATCAACTAGCCCTCAGCGCTCTTTGGTTGGGCTGTTTCCAGCACTTTACCTCCTTGGCACTCGGGAGCAAGGGCCAGAGGAGAGAAAGTGTTCAGGCAGAGAGAGCTGCCGGGTGTGTGGGGTGCTGTTCACACCAGGTGCAGGTGGCCTCCGGGTGGAGCACAGCAGGGCCATGGGGGTGCAGGGCTCGGCTCTGGGGGAGCATGTGTGTGGAAGGAGCGGCGAGCCCCAAGGAGCTCTGCTATGCAAGAGGGAAGAGGAGCTCATGCGGAGCTCACGAGGGTGTCCTCGTGACCGCAGAAGGAGCGTTTCTAGGAGACAGCGGTCCACCTGCCAGGGGCTGCCCAGTGTCGAGAAAGGCGAGGACCAGGGAGACTCAGTTGGATTAATGCGGCGACAGTCTCACTGCAGACTCAGGCAAGTCCCTCTGTGAAGGTAGGGATTTATCTGACCACCCCGCCCCCTGCCCCAGTGCCTTCAAGTCAGGGAAGGCTGCAGTTTTCATCCTGTGTTCCAGCTCTGTATGGCTTCAAAACAAATAGCCCCAAATACAGCGTCCTGAAGCAACTCCCACTTTCTGATGCTCATGTGGTCTGCGAGTCAGGAAATTGACAGGCTCAGCGGGCGGCTCAGCACATCTCTCCTCCTCGCAGTCTGGGTCTCATCTGGGAAAGATCTAACAGTCAGGCCTCGGTGCCTGGGCTGGGGCTCTTGACCTGAGCAACCACCGGTGGCCTCTCCGTGGATCTGGACAGCATGTCACTAGGTCCCCAGAGGAAGCAACCAGAGAGGAACTGTTTCAAGAGACCCAAGTGGAAGCTGCACAGCCTTTTGTGACCTGGTTTCCGACGTTATACAGTGTCACTTCTGCTGTGTTCTGTTGGTTCAAAGCAAGTTACCACGCCCACCCAGATTCTAAGGGAGAGTTCCCAGACTCTACCTCTCAATGGGGCTGTGCCACGGCCACGTGCCAGAAGGGCAAGTGGAATGGGAAATATTCCTGCCACGATCTATTTTGCAGATGAAAAACAGAGTTCTAGAGAAGCGGAGTTACTTCCTCAGTGGCAAAATCAGCACATGGGCCACGACTTCTCAGCCTTGGGCTCGTTTCCTTGTGAGTCAGAGGAGGGGCAGGGACAGTTTCTCTGGCCATACTTGGGAAAGGTGAGGGTGCCCTCAGAACTGAGCAGAGGGCCTGTGCCCTGCTTTCAGAAGCACAGACAGGAGAAAGCCAATCGCTGACCGCCTCTTGTTTATTTTTCTCTCCCTCATTCCACAAAGGATCTGAGAGAGCAAACACAAATGGATGAACACAAAACAAAAAAAGCCCACATTAAAAAAAAAAAAATGGAAAACATAAATGCCCATTAGAAAAGTTCCATACCAAAGTAGGAAATAAAATGCAGATATGCAGGTCATCCAGTCATGTACAGTTACTATTTCCAAGCTACATGCTGAACTCCGAGCTTCCTGGTGGCGAAAGAGAAAAGGGAAACTTTATTAGTTACATGATTTTCAAGGAAACATTCCAGGAAAGAAAACGCATCTGGATTTCTTTCATTCCAGGAAAGAAAACGCAAAGAACATGTTACACTATCGATGTCCTCACTGATCACCTCTTTTGTCCTCCCCAGATCTGCCAGGTAGTGACCAGTTCTGTGTCTTCCAAGCTGGAACCTTTTCTCCAGTCAGAGCCAGGTGAGTGCTAGATGGGGGCAAGGAGACGGGGATAGAGCGGGCAGAGGGGTAGGAAAGCAAGGAGGAGTGGGGCGGAGCCAGCAGGTTTTCCAGACAGGCCTGGGCCTGGGCGGGAATGGGTAGAACAGATTATTTTCAAATGGCAGTTGGCGTTGGACCCCTACTGGGCCAGGTCCTTGTGGCAGGTCAGGAAGTGAGGTGGACAAGCAGCCCACAGCCTCTCATTCTCCTCCCCTTGCAGGACCCACACAACCAAGTACCCAGAGCTGTCTGAGGCCGGACACGCATAACTGGCCTGAGACCTGAGGCTGATCGTTCTCGCTCTCTGGGCCTCAGTTTCTGTACCTTTGAAATGGGAACAATTCTCCTGATCCCCGAGTGCTTGGTAAACTGTGAAAAGCACAGTCGGTGGGTGAGGACCCCCCCCCACGACTGAATGCTCAACAGGCGCCTTGCATCCAGCAGAACTGTCTCTTCTTGTCCACACCCCACTGGGTTTATCTACTCTCCCAATTTTACCGCAAGGAAATGGAGACTCAGAAAAGACCCATGACAGTTGCCCAAGGTCATAAACCCAGCGAGAAGCAGAAGCAGGGTCCAAAAGCAGGCTTTCTCACTCCAGAGCCTGTGCCCCAAACTGCTACTGGCCTCCCTCTGTGGGAAGCCTGGTGTGGCGGGCACACGGTTCATGCCCATCGGTGATGCACTCCCTTCTTCCAGGCACCCCCAGCCCCTCCAGGGGCAGGGCCCATCCTGGGGATGTTCAGTGCAGTTGAGTGTCCAAGTTTTGGCCTCACCAGGCAGGAAAATTAGGTTGGTTTCAGTCTCAGCTCTGTCACGTACCAGCTGTGCCATCTTGGACAAGTTGTCATTTCTGGGCCTCTGACATGGGAAGGAAGGGCTAAAGGAGGGACCAATTTCTATTGCATTGTCATTGATTACTGCTGGGAAACAGAGAAACTGTTCAGACCTGAGCCAGCCTGGGCTCAGCCCGGGGTATTATCACCGCTAATACTGATGCTTTCTGGCTTCTGAGCCTCACCATGTACAGGGCATTGGGCATATGCCTTCACATTCAACCCTCCGGCACCCGTGAGCCACTACTATGGCCCCATTCTACCAATGACCAAAAAGTGACTCGGAGAAGCAAAAAAAAGTGATGTGTCCAAAGTCCAAATCAAGCCCAGGTCTCTCTGCTCCCTGACCCTGTGTTTTAGCTTCATCTGCAAGCTGATGGAAGACGAGGGAAAGACAGTGTCTGTGAATGTGGGGTGTGGGCTCATTTCCCTTTAAAGGGAGCTCAGGGTGGGCTCCCTGGAGGAGGTGGAAATGGAGCAAGAACTGCAGGTCTTAATTCAACTGTAGGGGATGCTGACCCTACATCAAAGGTCCCAGAGATGCTGCCATGAGAGGCCAGCTCATGGTCCCTCTCCTTTCCCTCTAGTGACCGCCAAGATAGATAATGTGGCTGGGATTGATTACTCACTGTTGGCACCCCCGACAGCCACGGCTGAGACCCTGGATGGGCAGCTGAAGGTGAGCCTTACACGAAGAATCATATACCCTCACTGCTGGGTCCCCATCACCCTCTGCGACAAATCTGACAAAGCCTCCGCCCTCTTCCTCTCGGTCTTCAACCACCTTGCAACTCCATTCTCTGCACTGTCTCCTGCTCCAGTCACACTGGCCTCCCTGCAGAGTGCGTTGTCACTCCTGAAATGCACTCTACCTGCTTTCACCCCAGGGCCTTTGCACTGGCCGCTCCTTCTGCCCAGGACGCTCTCGCCCAGGTATCGACATCGGGCTCTACCTTCCTTCCTTCAGGTCTTTACTCAAATATCCTCCCTCCCTGGACATGCCTTCTCAGACCACTGTCACTGAAAGAGCCCCCTCCTCTAGCCCCATATCTTGCTTTATTTTTTCCAGCAGCATTTATTACTAACATGCACACGTGTACCCAGAGTCACTCACTTGGATGAAAGCAAAGGGGCTGTGACTGCTTTGTTCTTTGCTGTATGTGCAGCACCCAGAACTGTGCTTGGCATACAGTGGGTGTGCAGTAAATATGTATCTGATGGGTGGATGGATGGAACTGCATTTCACGCTACTTCCCGCTCACTCACCGCCCTCCAGCCAGACTCACTGGCTGGCGCCCCCTCCACGCGTCAGGTCTGTTCCCTCCTTAGGGACTTGGTCCTACCAGAGCCTGAACTCTCCCCCCTCCCACACCCTTTCCTACCCACCGGCTGCTTCTCACACTCCGGGTGGGTCTGTATGGGGCGTTGCCCCCAGAGCAGCCTTCCCTGACCCCCCAGCTGCGGTAGGTCCCACGCCCTCCCCCCACAACCAACCATTGTCTTGTTTGTGTACTGTTTCCTTGTTTGTCCTAAAACACATTAGATGTAAAAAAGAACATTTAGAAACTACATAGGAGAGAGAAATAAATTAATAGGAAGAAAGGGAGGGTGGGAGGAAGAGAGAGAGAGAGATTACCCAAATATTACAACTGAGAGATACACAGTATTGACATACAGTAGTGTAGATGCCTCCAACACTCCAGTCCTTGTCTAAACCGAGACACAAACACGCACACACACTTACACATAAAAGATGCAGCAACAAGTACGCAACGGAACCACCTACACAGCCATAAAAAATAAATACGCACATTTTTACATGCGTCACGGGGGACCTACTGTTTTACAACTTCTGGAAAACAGAACGGAGTAATGTGAGCCTCTCCACGATGTCCTCCCTTATGTGGCTCTCTTACTGGCTGTTGGGACCTTCAGGGGTCAGCTTGTGGTAAGCACAGCGCCCCCTCCTGGGACATGTGGGCTCTTCCCTCTTTTCCCACAAACGAAACCGGAGCCGCAGTAAACATTTTTGTTGCTGGATCCCTGCCCATCCTGGGATTGCTGGACCAAACAGCTTACTTTTTAAAAAATCTAAGTAATACACCAGAATAAAAGATTTAGAGGATGCATAATGATCTCTAGCGAATGAGGGATGCGAAGGTCCTGTTTACAACCCCCCCCCCGCACCCTGCCCACCAAGCATCCCCCTACAGGCTCCTGCCCGGAAGTAATGACTGTCAGCCTGGAGGGGGGGTGTTACCCTCCCAGTGTCCTGGTTCTAAGCATTCGAATCCACACACTGAAAACCCATCTAGGTGCTCTTGATGACCTGTCTCCCTGAATGGGTCCGCACTGTGCTTCCACTTGACTTTGTCACCTAACCAACCGCGTGTCTTAGGGACGAGTCCTCACTGGTGCATAGGTCCATCTTACTATTTCTGGGAGTAACGTGGTAACCTCTCATCGTTAATACGGGGGGTCAATACGGGTTATTGATTTTCAATGACGAAATGATCCAACAGTACAGAGAATATTATACCCTCTCACGTACCCACCACCCAAATTTAAGAAATGTTACCATTTTGTCATACTTGCCTCTGACTAAAAAAAAAAAGAAAACATTATGGAGATAAATAGCTCAGGCCCCAGGCCCCCCTCTCCAAACCACCCCCTGAGGTAATCACACTGATGACGTGGGTGTGGGTCCCTCCTGCCTGTGTTTTCATACTTTTACTTCATAACTCTGTCAGTAATTCTTACACAGTAGGTTTTATGGGCCTTTAAATTTTACATAAATAGCATCTTGCCATATGTATCCATCTACAATTGGCTTCTTTATAACTCAACATTATTATTTTTTTAACTAAATAAATGATCTGCTTTTGCGATGTGCTGCTAAATTGCTTTTTAGAAACATATATTCTCCAGCACGTGTGGACACTTTCACCAACCAAAACCTGGCTAGTACGGGTCTAAAATACAAACCTACTCACAAGAGTTCACCGCCTCTTTTATACTCCTGCTAATTTAATAGATGAAACAGCAAACGAACAGAACCTGACGTTGTTTGCGTTTCTGTGCTGCCTGGAGAGGCTGAGGCAGGGCCAGCGAGACGGCTGGGCATGTGCGGCCAGACCCCGGATGCCCGGTTCCATTCCCAGCTCTGCCACTTACCCGAGTGACCTGGGGCAAGTCACTTCACCTCCCTGTTCCTCGGGGTCCCTCCCGGACAAGGAGCATGACCACGCCTACCTCACAGGGTCCGCAGACCCCGGTACCCAGGAGAGTTTGACACTAGTGTTGGTTTCTGGCCATGACTTCCTCCTCTGTGAACTCATGGCTGGTGGCCTCAGCCCACATTTTCCTGGAATGCGCATGTCGAGTTATAATTCCTGAAGGATGCCCGGGCTCACTCTGTTGCCTCCACCTCCAGGGGGAGTTTTTCAGCCTGGCCCATCGCAGCCCCCCTCCCTTCACCCCACCGGCGCTGGCCTTCCCCACCGACCATGACCACATGGTGTACCTGGGCATCTCCGACTACTTCTTCAACACGGCCGGGCTCGTGTACCAGCAGGCCGGCGTCCTGAACCTGACCCTCAAGGACGACATGGTTAGTCCGGGCCGGGGGTGGGTGTGGGAAGGGCAGCAGATGATCTGGATTTGAGTCTGTTCACACTGGGGAGATCAAGGACCAGGAGTCAGCCAGACCGGAGTGCGCCTATTAGGCCCCTCTTTTCCAGCTGCGCCACCTCCAGCCTGTCACTCAACCTCTCAGAATCTCAGTTTCCTCATCTGTAAAATGCCAATAACTGTGTCTCCCTCCAGAGGGGGCACAGGGGACTAAAGGAGGCATAAATGCAGGACAAGCACTCAGCACAGGCTCCGCACGCATGCAGGGAGTACTTGATGAGTACGCGGCCGGCACTGACGGAGAACTCGCCTTACGTCAGGCTCTGTAATCCAGTCTGAGCATCGTACCGCCATCATTGGCATGTCATCCTCCTTGTCTCTGCATACTCGTGGCTGGGTCCTGCTCTAGAACTCCGTTCACCCATCCTATGCCACTCCTGGGAGAGGTGTCTTATGCTCCCTCTCTGCAGAGGAACCACTGGGAGGCTGAGCCTCCCACCTGTCCCCTGGGGACATAAACAAAGACCGCCCGAATGAGAACTCTTCCGGGCAAGGGGGTCAGCTACCATCACCTGCATTTGGCAAAGACTCAGAGATAGGCAGGGGTGTGGGAGGCTTTCTGGGCTGCAGGTCTGCGCTGAGGGAGGTGGTCGGACAACAAAGCTGGATGGGGGTTAATAAAAGCTGGGCACCCTATATGATTCGCTTGAGAGCATATTTGGCTTTTTCATGGTGCAAAAAAAAAAAGAAAACTGCAAAGCTGGTAGTCGCTGGGTGTGTCTGCGCCGTTCTAGGGGGATTGCTGTAGAAGCTGTGGGTCAGTGTTCCATTATCAGATGGGGTCTGGCCATTGTCCGTGCGTCCAGCTTCTCACCCCTCATACAGAAGCTGCCTCCCCTCCAATCTATAACATAATCCCCCCAAATCTTTTTCTTCTCTTGCCACAGATTCCAAAGGAATCCAAATTCCGACTGACAACCAAATTCCTTGGAACCCTCATACCCCAGGTAAGAAAAGGCCTGCCCCCCATCATCAGCTCATGAGGGAGTCTGGCGGTGCTGGGAGGACAGCGCTCTGCTCAGGGGCCAGGTCCAGAGGCAGTCCAGCCTGAGAGCGTGGCTGTAGCTTTGCACAGCCCACCCCCAACAGAGAAAGGCCCCCCCGCAGTCAGGTGGGTGCTGGGGCTCGTCCCTTCAACACGTGTTCAGTGCTCACCATGTGCCGCGGGCCCTGTGCTGGGTGTCCAGCAGGACAGACCAGAGCCCTGCCCTCCTGGGGCTCCAGTCCAGTGGAGAGAGAAAACTATTATTCAGGCACCCAAAACAATAAAAAAAAAAAACATGAAAAGGGAAGCCAACAGGCTGATGAGGTCTTGTTAGACAAGGTGGCCAAGGGAAGCCTCTGTCTCTGCCCTAACCAAATGCCACAGACTGGGCAGCTTAACCGTCAGAAACTGACCTCTCGCAGTTCTGGTCCAAGACCACGGTGGCCGCAGTTTCGGTTTAGGGTGAAGGCTCTCCTCCTGGCTGGTAGACGGCTGCCTTCTTGCCGTGTCCTCAGATGGCCTTTCCTGGGAGCACAGGTGGAGAGTGTGAGCTCTCTGGCGTCTCTTCTTCCTAGAACACCGACCCCATCGGACCAGGGCCCCACCCTTGCAGCCTCATTCCTTCTAATGACTTCCTTAGGGCCCTCTCTCCACAGACAGCCACACTGGGTGGTTAGGACTTCAGTGTATGAACTTGCGGGGGTGGACACAAACATTCAGTCCTTAACTGCCTCTCCAGTGGTGAAAATTTTATGTAGGAGGGACGGGTACAGAGGAAGTGTGACGGATTAGGTGGCCAGGGCAACTGTCTTGAAGGTTAATTTGCATAATGATCGCATTATTTTTACTCAGGCTATGAGTTTACCTGGGGGAGGATTGGAGGCCAGCGGGGGGAGGGGGTTGTTCCCCAGGCCATCCTCATTCCCCTTTGGAGCCACCACTGCTCTCTGAGATGACATTTGAACTAAGACCCGAGGGCAGGGAAAAGGCCAAGCTAGGAAAGAATGGAGGGCAAGCAGCCATGGAGAGGGAACAGAGTGCCGAGGGCCTTCGGGAAGCAGCAGGTCATATTCGTGGAGCAGAAGCCCCGTGTGGCAGGCACGGCAGGTACAGAGAGTGAGGTCGGCAGGACACCGGTTACCTAATCATGCGGTCTTTATTGTTTAGTCAAAATGCCATGGAGTGCCCTGGCTGGTGTGGCTCAGTTGGTTGGAGTGTCATCTTATAGCCAAAAGGTTGTAGGTTCAAGTCCCTGTTAGGTCACATACCTAGGTTGTAGGTTCAAACCAGTGCCCCCTCCAGTCACGTACGGGAGGCAACCGGTCAATGCTTCTCTCTAAAAGCAATGAAAAAATGTCCTCAGGGGAGGACAAAATCAATAAATAAATTTTTTAAAAATGCAATGGGAAGCCATCGGAGGTGTTTATGCAGGGGCCAAGGCAAAATAGGATTTAGAAACATTGAAATAAAATCGCCCTTTTTGCCGGTTGTCCCCGCTGGGGGCTGCAGGTGGCGAAGACGTTCCCCAACATGACCGTGCAGCTCCTCGTCCAGGTGTCCTCTCCACCGCGCCTCACCGTGGCCCCCGCGGGCCTTGCCTTCACCCCTGCCCTCGAGGCCCAGGCCTTCGCTGTCCTCCCGAACTCCTCCTTGGCCCCTCTCTTCCTGCTTGGCGTGGTAAGCTATTCCAGGGTGCGGGCAGAGGGGGAGCCCTGGACAGGGCGAGAGCTCTGCCCTCGGGGTCAGGGGCCAGTCTGAGTCCTGCCCAGATTCCAACCTGGATGGTGTAGCTCCAGGGCCCGAGGCCAGAGCCGTGACACCAGCTGCTTTGGGCTCTGACGGACTTTCATTCATTTAATGATTCATCCCATCGTTGGCTCGAAATACGTGCCTGTTTCTGGTCCGTTCACTCGTATCTTCAGTCATTTAATTGTGCATCTGTGTATTGTTCAGTCATTTATTCATTCGATTATTCATTAGATTGCTAACTTGAAATAGGTTATTCCTTTTCTGGTTCATACATGCATTATTATTCACTTATTCATTCACTTATACCTTTGTTCAATTGATCATCTGTTTATACATTTGTTCATTCACTCATTATTCATCCACACATATCATTGTTTATCCCTTCATTTGTATGTCTAATTCTTCCTTTGTTCAAGTTTTTATTCCGTTGTTGATTTGTGCATTCATTCGCTTGATCACAGTGTCAGTCCATGAACCTTTGGTGGCACCTGCTCAGCCACTGGGGGCGAAGGCCAGACTTTCTCTCCACCAGGGGGCGCTCACAGCCTCAGGCAGCAGATCTGCCTGGTCTCAAGTTGAGACCCACTTTCCCTGCCTGGCAGATTAAATGCATTCTGACAGGATTGCCCAAGGCCGTGGACAGCAGACAGGAAGGCTCGGGCAGGAACCTCGGTTTCCTGACTCACTGAATATTTGTGGAGTACATAAATGCTGGAATGGCTGTGGGAGCAGGGCTGGCCTAGACGCCAGCCCTGGGGTCTGACTCACATGGCCCTCACAAGTAGCCTGGGAACTCTGCTGGGCACTCGCGGGCCAGGGAGAAAATGGTACTTGGTCGACGGTCCATGACTCATCAGTAAACGGGAAGCAAAAAGGAAGATCACTCACCGCCCATCCTTGGCCTTGGCCTCTGTGGGTCTGACCCGCAGTGTAGGCTGTTTTGCTGGCTCTCCGAGGCTGACCCTCCCTGCCTTGGGGGCCGTCCAGGGCCCCGGGGTCTGCGTCGGGACTTTACCTCCCCGGTTGTTGCTTTGCAGAGCACACACATGTCTGTGGAGGTCGGCACCAAGTCCGACAGGCTTGTGGGACAGCTCAGCTTTGACAAGTAAGTGATCTTGCAGAGAAGGGGCAGGGAGCTGCCCATCCGTTCATGGGGTCCATGCGCTACCAATGACCTTGTGATGCACCCAGCACTATGTCGTTGCTCTCCCGTTCGCCCATCACACTGAAGCTTCAGTGTGCAGAGGACAATAAAATTAATACTCAGAGATGGAGTGACTTGCCCAAGGCCACACATCATAGGGTAACCAACCATCTCAGTTTGCCCGGAGCGTCCCAGTTCCAGCCCTGAGTGTCCTGAGTTCCAGGCCACCCCTTTGTCATGGGCCAACTCATGGCTGGGTGGTGCCCACTGACTCCACTCCTCAATGGACCACAGCAGTCCCCAGCCACCCCATGCCTCCGGCCTTCCTTGGCACTTGGAAAACCCACTTTACCTTCTTCATCCCCGTCCTTGGGAGTTTGTCAGGCGCCCCCTGCTGGGAGATTCTGGGATCCACATGCCTGGGTTCGAGTCCTGGAAGAGGAGGTTGTTATGTTGAGGCTGCCTGCACTTGAAGAGCACCTTTCTGGGGCAAGCAGCAAACCCTCCTGACTTCAGTGTCCCTGGATGTAAAATAAGCCCGGTCGTTGTTCTTTGCCAATGGCATGGTTGTGAGGATGAAAGGAGGCGTGAATATAAGTTGAAGTGTTTGGAACACTTCAAGGGACAAAATAAGTGTTCAGTAAGCAAGAGGGAAAGAGAGAGACAGAAAAGGAGAAACGCAAAAATCGGGGGAGAGACAGAGAAAAAGAGAGACACTCAGAGATGCACCAAGGAAAGGAGGAAAGGGAGAGACATGCAGAGAGACAGAGTGAGAGCAAGAGACAGACAGACAGGAAGATGGGGAGACACGATAAAAGGGAGCCTCTCAGAGAAAGACAGACACGGAAGGAGGGAAGAGGGAGTGGTAGAGAGGGCGACACCTGGGCAGAGCAGGTGCAGCGGCCCCCACGGTCAGCCTGGCTCCTCCCACTTAACCACATTCACGCTGTTTCAGGTGAGTCTTGACCCACATTCCTGCATGTCCGCCTTCTCCCTGGCACTGAGCTGTCCTTCTTAACCTTGAGCTCGGCCCCTGAGGCTTCCACGCTGCTCATTTCTTGTGGCTTCCATGTGACAAGTGTTATTGCTTGGGAGACATGTGGATTTCATTTTCCTTGAAACACCCGTGGGCCTCTCAAGTACAGGAGGCGGGCAGGGTGATGGCTGAGCACAGACTTTCTGAACATGCAGGGCGGGTTGAGAATCCACAGGGCAGGGGCCTGGGGCTGCTCCCTCTCAGTGAGCAAGAGGGAGTTTTCAAGCTTTGTAGGGTGTTGGAGACAAAAAGAGAGAGAGAGTGTGTGTGTGAGAGAGAAAGCTTTGGCATCAGGGAGACTTATTAGAAACCTTACTTTGCTAATTGTTAGCTGTGTGGCCTTAGGCAGGTTGTTCGACCTCTCTGAGTATCAGGTTTCTCATCTGTAACACAGGAGTGTGATGGCCCTTGCATCTCAGAGTGTTACAGGAATTCAGTGGGACACAGTACAGCATTCAATATAGTGAATGATAGGGGCCCAATAAACAGCCATGTATTTCTCCCTTTCTCTGAGGTCACATTTAAAATGCCTTCGAGGCTGTAAAGAGGGGATACTTTAATGACTCAGGTCATTGAAAAGTCCAGGGGTTTCAGGCAAGGGTAGATCCGGGTGCTTAAATGATGTCCTTAGGATGCTGACTCTCTTTATCTCTTGGCTCTGCTATCCCCTGTGCTGGCTTCATTTTCTAGAAGTCTGTCCCAAACAGGGACAAAAATGCTCACCAGCATCTCCCTAATTTTCCTGGAGAATAAAAGAACACCTCATTCCCAATATTTCCAGCGGAAGTCCTGAGACCAACTCCCATTGGCTCAGCATGAATCACAGGTCTATTCCTGAAGCAAGCACTGTGGCAAGGGGCGCAGAGTCTGCCCTTTGGCCAGCCCGCCCCCAGGCTGGGTACTAACAATGTAGAGAGTGGGTGGTTTCCCCAAAGGAAAAAGCACGGGGCTGTGACCAGAGGAAGGGGGATAAATGCTGGGTGGGGAAACCAGGCAGCAGTCCCCAGAGCGGGCCCTTTCTCCCAGTAACTGAATCCTCGAATGAGTAGAGCAAATGCGGCCTCAGCCTCCCCTTCCCCTTCCCACAGGATGCTCCTGGAACTGAAGCACTCGGACATTGGCCCCTTCTCGGTGAGTCTGAGGCCGTTGTGGCCCCTTCCTTCCCTTGACCTTGAGATAACAGTCCCAAGGCCACTGGGCTGGTGGCATCATTTCAGGAGGCCCCTGGTTCATTTGCATACACTTTGCGTGTACAGTAATGATGGGAGGGGCTTTATGACAGAGAGACCTGAGCTGGAATCTGCTCCTTGCTTACTCACTGTGGGCCTTGGGCAAGCGAGTCAGAGTCACTTCCCCCTTCAGAACGTCAGCCCTTCCCTACCAATCAGGGACAATCCTTCCCACTTGTTTTACTGTGGTGAGGCTTAAGTGGGATTAAATGTGCACAATCTGGTGTGCAAAATCTGCTCGATAAATATTTGTTTAGTGAACAAGTGAACTACTTTATTGAGCACCTACTATGTGGCAGACAGCGCTCCAGGTATTGGGATACGCTTATGAAGAAGACAAGGAAGCAACCCCTTCTGGAGCCTCGCATCACAGTGGTAGACAGACAATAAGAAATCAAGGTTATTTCGGTTCAGATCAGTACTACGGAAAACAAATGGAAGTGGGGTAGACGGTGATGAGAAGGTTGAGAGTTAGACGGCGTGATCAAGGAAGGCCTCTCTGAGGAGGTGATATTTGGGCGGAGGGATCCAGCAAGGGGAAGATCTGCCACAGGCAGAGGGAATAGCTGGGGCAACGGCCCTGGGGCTGGCTCACCTCGGGCCTCCGGGGCTGGAGCGGACTGGACGAAGGTCAGTGAGAAGCGATGAACTGTTTCATACAGTGGCAGGAGCTGATTTATACCTTCCTGAAAGAGGCTCCTGGCTGGGCTTGGCGGAGTGGCTTATGGGGGACAAGGTTAGACCACGTAAATCAGTGGGGAGGTGGGTGCATTTGTCCACATGAGAGATGATGGGGCTGAGACTAGGCCAGGAAGGAAGAGAAAGATGACAGATTGGGGACAGATAGTACTTTGGAAGTAAGATCAGACACAACTTGGTAAGAGATGTGAGGGAAAAGGCACTAAGGAATGACGCCTAGATTTTCGGCTTGAGCAGCTGGGTGAAGGGCAAAGTCACTTATGGAGATGGAGAAGGGCAGGCGGGAGGGAGAGGAGCAGGGGTCTCGCCAGCCCAGGGAGAAGACTGACCACCATTAAGTGGACCCACCCCTGCCTCCCCCACCCAAGGAGGGCGCTGGTGGTGAGTTGCTCATGGAAGTAGCAGCTCAAATGCTCTTCAACAGCCTCCCTGAAAGGGCATCACCCATGTGACTTCTATTAGGAGCCACAGCATGGTGATTCTGTCCACAGCGTCCCCATGGGACCTTTTGTTGAACCCCTGGAGAATATTACCTTGGATCTCCGAAACGCCCCCCAAGGCCCCCACCAAGTAGGTACCTTGTAAGCCACCCAACCCCCAAGTCAGACCATCCCAATGTCCCCTCCAAATCTGATGAAACTCCAGCCAGCCATTTCCATCTGATGAGATTACATCAAGTAAAAGGACCCAAAGCGACCTCACTGTATTTCCATGGATTTACTGGCGCCAAGGCTCTGCTGGTGTGATGACTCAGTGGGTAACTAACTTCTGCTTCTGCAGAAAATAAAAATGTTAAGTTCCTGGATTCATGGAAAGAAGGGAGCCATGTTTGATTAGCCCAGAGAATTACAGCCTGGGAAAAGAAACTCAATTGTTCCAGAAGCAAAAATGTACATATTTGCAAGTTGTAAATGTCACCACGGCAGACAATTCTCTTGAGGATGTTACATTAGTGTTAAATTGTTTTTATTATTGCAAAAGCAAATACACATTCTAGAACAATCAGAACCCACGGGTTTAGGAAAGAAAGGAAATAAAAGGCACTTCCTAATTTCACCGTTGGTTAATAATTTGGAGTACATCCTTTCTGACATTTTGCTGTGTATATTTAATAACAAAATGGAATTCTGTGGTTTCTACAGCCTGCTTTTCCCGACTCAAAAAAATATCATGAATATTTCTGTGATGATAATTATATTTCTACAATGTCATTCAGAACAGCTGCTTAGTTTCCTAGCATCCAAGCGCCACCATGTCTTCCAGATGCCTCCCCAAATGAGGACATGTAGGTTGCTTGACAACAATTTATTACAGTATAGTTGACATAAAATATGACATTAGCGCTCAGGTGTAGAACATAGTGATCGGACATTTCTATACCTTACAATGTGATCACCACACTAGGTCTACAAACCATCTGTCACCATGGCAGAGGTGTCACACTGTCATTGACTGTCTCCCCCTTCACCATCTTCACCCACCCCCCATCCTTCTCCCCTCTGGCAGCCACCAGTATGTTCTCTGTTTCTGGGAGTCTGTGTTTGGTTCGTTTGGTTGGTTCATATGTCATGCTGTATTTATCTCCTTCTGTCTGACTTATTCACCCTCCAGCTCCTTCCATGTTGTTGCAAATGGCAGAACTTCATCCTTTTTTAGCGCTGAGTAATGTTCCACTGTTTCGGTTCTATTCATCACCCTTTGAGCATCCTTGCAGCTGTTTCTGCCTACATCCTAGTCGCTTCCTTAGAATAAATGCCTTAGAGGCATGTTTGCAGCGCACCTCACACGCCCATCTTTAGGGCTTCTGATGAACGTTGCCGAGCAGCCCTGGGAAAGGCTGAACCAGTGTGCCCCCCAGCCCGCCGTGTCTGAGAGCGTGCGTTTTCTCACACACAGGCTTTCTTTCACATTTAACACTCTCTGCGGACCTTCCCCTGCCTTGCACCTTCAGTCTAAAACTTGACATCCAGAACCTTTAGAGTAAAAGAGAACCCTTCTGTGACCTTGATCAGGCCACAGAGCTTTCACATCACTTGGGCCCATGTCTCAGCAGTTCTCCAGCTGTGAGGTCACCTTGCATGGGAGGGAAGCTGATGGGGGGGCCGCTGGTGCTTGCATACCTTGACGTGGGCCCCGCCCTCCCCCTGATTTCCAGGTCGAGCTGCTGCAGGCCATCATGAACTATGTCATGCCCACCGCCGTGCTTCCCAAGGTCAACGGTAAGGAGCGTCGGAGAACCGACTGATTTTCAGATCTAGGAGAAGTGGTGGGGATAATTCCTACAGCCACCCAATACCTGGCCCCTGCTGTGTGGGCTGAGGGGAGGTCACCTCGAATGAACCGCAAGTGGCAACTAACCCAGAAAAGGAATGCAAAAAAGGACACTCACGTGGGTGGAGTTCTCACTACGTGCCCTTCCCGTCCTTAGGAGATGAGGGATCATTCAAATCTCCAGTTTTCATGGGAGGAGGTCAGAGAAGTGAAAGGACTTAAGGGCATCAGAGAAATGAAATGACCTGGTCACAGAGCAGGTGAGAGATGGAGCTGGGGTTTGATCCCCCCTCTGAGCCAGAGCCCGTGGTCTTACTCTAAATCGGGGAGGAAGACCAGGGAGGAGGGCCTCAGCTCAGGGCCAGGGTGCTCATCCCACTGATAAAGGCGCCAGGCAGGCCTGCCCCTACCCTTGGCGCAGCCAGGGGCAACGGTGCCCATGGAGGCCCATGTAACATGGGACTAGAATATTTAAAACTCGTAAATTAAGACCAGTTATTATATAGACTATGACATCCTCCCACCTTGATACATGTAGCTTCAAATAGCCTAGGAGACCAGGTTTGACTTTAGAATTCTCCTGAGTTCTAATTCAGAACGTGGTGGTGTGGGAGGAGCTGGCCCCCACTACCGCCCATCCCTGATTGTATCCTAAACATTGAGGGGCTTCCTGCACACACAAGTAGATACCCCCCATCACATGTCCATGTGCTGCCCACACCGCTGCAAGCAGGGGCCCCTGCTGTCACTCCAGCCTGGTGTCCTCTGGCAGTGCCTGGTGTCCTCTGGCAGTGCCGTCACCCTCAGGAGGGTGGTCGGTCGCGGTCAAGAGGCCTGCACTGGTCCTGGACTTGAGCTTGGGTGATGGGGCGGGAATGAGAGGGTCCCAGGTTTCTCTCCAGTACAGGGAGGCCACTCACCCCACTCGCTGGGAACCCCCTGCCGCACCCTCTGCCGTCTCCCCTCCTGACCCTTACCCTAACCTCCATTGCAGAGAGGCTGCAGAAAGGCTTCCCTCTCCCGCTGCCCCGGCACGTCCAGCTCCTCGACCTGGAGCTTCGGTCTTACCAGGTGAGTCCCAAAGGCCTCTTTTCACCCGGTCTCCCACCACAGCAGCAACCTGGTGCTGAGAAGCACTCTCTGTGCCAGCCCCAGGCCAAGCACATTCTACCCTCACAACAAGCCTGGAAGGTGGGCGCTCTTCATAAACAGAGACGGAAGACTGAGACTGAGAAACGCCGCATGGCTATTAAATGAAGTCCAGCTCCAAAGCCAGGCCCCTGCTGTTCACTGCTGGCTGCATCATTCCCACCCAACACTGGGTGAAAATGGAATTGGAGCTCTCTCAGTGGCCACAGATCCTCTTCCATGAGGTGGCCGCATTTAATTACCGAGATAGGTGTTGCATGCTTTCCTCTGCATCAGCCTCATCCCAGGGGCCGGAATTCCTTCGTGGGGTAGGAAGCCTGGTCAGTGTCTGGTGAACTTAGATACCAGAATGGACTACCTCCTCTTGCCTTTCTCCTAGCCTGACGCCCCCTTCCCTGTTTTCCAGCCATCTCTCACTGGGGTCTTCATAGTCTCCTTTGCTGCTTTCTTCCCCTTCCTTCCCAGAGGGTGTTTTCCAGGGTCCTGCCCAGGCCTCTGCCCTTCCCCTACTACAGGCTTCCCCTGGCCACTTCCATCAACTCAGGCTTAAAAGCCTCCTTTGCACTCGCCCAATGACTCAGCCATGCTTCCAGTCTTTTCTGCACCCTGACTTGCACGCCTCCACCCTGAGGCCCCAGCGTGTCCCGACGAAGCTGATCACTTTGCAACAAACCATCATCTCCTGCTGCATCCCTTACCTCGATCAATGGCTTTCCTAATAACTTCATAGCCCGCACGGGAAACCCACCCATCACCCAGATTTCTCGCCCTCCCTCACTCCTGAGGTCCAATCAACCCCCATTTAAAAAAAAAAAAATTTATTTATTTATTTTTAGAGAAGGGAAGGGAGGGAGAAAGGGAGGGAGAGAAACATCAATGTGCGGTTGCCTCTCATCTGCCCCCAACTAGGGACATGGCCTGCAACCCAAGCATGTGCCCTGACTAGGAATCGAACCGGCAACCCTTTGGTTTGCAGGTCAGCACTCAGTCTACTGAGCCACACCAGCCAGGGCTCAACACCCCCTCCCACCCCACCTTCTATTTTTTAGACCAGAAAACTATTGGGGCTAAAAGACTGTAGAAAAACAGATGAGAGAGCAGAGAAAACACATCTCCTATGTTGCCTACCTTTTACTAGTTCGTCCTTAAAAAAAAAAAAAAAGACCCCATGGCACAATTTAATTTCTTCATCTATGAAAATTGTGAGCGAAGGGCATGACGGCGGAGCAAAGAGAAGTGGTTTTGCAGCCTTGGCGGAACGAGGGCTCCCCTGAGCCGCAGGGGGCGGGGGAAGAGGCCGACAGACAGGCCAGACCGCAGCGCCCCCACTCCCTCCTGCCTTTCTATCAGCAGACCAGCGCCACCCTGCTCCCAAAGTCCTTCTAACCTGCCCACAAGGGGAGTGCTTCCTGCTGATGGCGACATTCCCATCTCTTCCCAGAATTTCCTGCTATTTGGTGCGGACGTGCAGTATGACTGAAGTCGCTGCGGGTGCTGGGGGCTGTCAGCCACACCAGGAGGCAGAGGTCATGGACACCAGATCCTGACAGGTCCGTGGGGCCCAGGCCACCTTTCTCTGGGCCACGCTCCCTAGCTCTTGACCCAGAGACCCTTGAAAACTTCTTTGAACTCGGGTGCAGAAACGACCTAAACACGGGGAGCCTTGTCCCTTGGGAAAGGGTGGTGTGCATGTCAGGGACTAGGTGCTTCTTGCAAAGGCTACGCCCACACTGACATTTCCCTCAGGAATTGCATTTCGGTTGTAACCACAATGTTTCTCTTTGTGCTTCGCACAAAAAATCCTGAGTTTTTAAAATGTGGAATTCTGTGTGATGGTATTGTTTCTTGTTTTATGTCCATTCATTCATTCAGGGGCTGCACCCAGCATGCCCTGTAGCACCACTGTATAGCACAGATATATCACCTCTTTATTTCTCTAATTAGTCTCTTGAGCCCCCACATGCCTCTGTTAGCAAAAAATGCCATTGCTTCTCTTTGAGGACACCCCTCATTCCATACTGGCCGAGGGTCCCAAGGGAGTAAGTCTTGCTTCCTAATGCCAGGCAGTTTGCAGAGTGGATGGGTCCACAGGGCTGTTGTTCCTGCTATGGCCGCGTGGTGGCGCTGCTGAACAGCTATCCTGCACAGCCTGTTTTCCCTGCCCCACACTGGGGCCCATGAAGGATGGGGCTCCTTTAATCTACGATCTGCTCTCCTGCCCAGCCGTTGGGCCCAGTGCAGAAGTGGGCCAGAGGACAGAGGCCACTGGAGTTTCAGTCAGTCGCATCCTCAGCTATAGTCAGCACCTTGTCCATGACTTTCCAGATCACCAGCGCAGGCCGTCCTTGGACTCAGTGAGTTTCCTCCTGGGCTTTGGGACAGCTCCTGTGGTGGGACATCAGGGGTGGCTGTCTCAGGCCATTAGACAGATCCTAACAGCATTTGATGAAGCATTTTCTGGAAGTCCACTCCGAGCTGTTGACATTTGGTCTGAGACCAGAAGGGCAAGGAAGGGTCTGAAGCAGTCAGTGGGGTGTGGGGCCACATGGCCAGATTTCGCTTTAAAATGTTTTGTTGTGACTTCCAAAAGCCCTGGAGGGCAGGAGTGGAAGAGGGCGGGCACAAATTAGGAATCTGTTGTTCAGGCTTCATCCACACGGGCCAGTAAAAATAGAGAATAAGAGCATGGATAGTAATAAAAACCAGATAAAAGGTATTTTTAAAGGAAAAGGTACACACTGATGCTAACAGCATCAGTTCTCTGCCACGCAGAGGCAGCGGCTCGGGGGCCACACAGGGGGAGAGAGGGAAACTGATCGAGCACAGCACAGGAACGATCTCACTGAAGCAACCCCACAGCCTCCCACGGTGGGAGGCGTTCGGTCCTCTGGATGGAGTCATTCTCTGGATCGCACAGCTGGCAAATGGCAGAGCTGGGATTCCCCCTCCCTGTCACCAGAGTCCATGTCTTTCCACTCTTCCTGGGTGTTAAAGTCTCGTCTGTTTGACGCGTGGGGTGTTTAAGGCGGAATTGCGGTGTTCGGTTGTGCAGGCCGAGCCTTGTGAAAGGTGTCGGGCTGAGGGAAAAAATCCTTTCTCTAATTTGTCCACCGCGAGGATGCACCTTTTTCTGCTCCCCTAGCGGAGGCTCCGAAACGAGCAGAAAAGCAGCCGGCATGGCGGGAAGGGAGGGAGGAAGTGGGGACACAATGTGGGACAAGCAGGGGCAAGCCACAGTCCATCCGCGTGTGTCCGAGACCTCTCTGCATGGAATGGGGAGCAGAGCTGGTAAGTATAGGCCCTGCCTTCCCCTCCTCTGTCATCTCCCACCGTTCTCTTTGGACATAGTTGCCCCCCCCACACCCACCCTCTACTTTCCAAATCATTCAGGCAGCCCCTGCCCCACTCTCTATGGGAAAAAGAAAAAAAAAAAAAAAGCAATGTTTCTTGAACTAAAGGTCTGGTGAGCAGACCTCTCTCTAAGGGCTGAGAAATAGGCAGTTGTTTGGAGGTGTGATTTGAGGAGCGTTCCCCAAGACAATCCAAGTTACCTGCCAGGCTGCCTGCAAAACCACCATTAGAGCACCGTCCCCTCGGGCTAAGCTTTCCAGCTCTGCCTGACTGCTCCTGCGTGCTGGTTCCTCTGGGGGGGTGTTGGACGTCTCTAAAATTAGACCATGGGGATAGCTGCACAACTCTGCCAATATAGGAAAAACCACTGACCTGTACACTTTAAATGGGTGAGTGTTACGGTATGTGAAATATATGTCGATAAAACTGTTAAAAAAAAAAAACAAAAAGAATCGCCTACTCCAGGCTGCCTAAAAGCTCACCATTTAATCAGCTTCCGTTCTGGGTTAAGGATTGCCCTTTTAGGGTTCCTTTTGGAAATGGCGATGTTAAATATAATGGAGGGGTAGGTGTCCTGTGTGGGGAACTAAGGGGTGAGCCGTGTGGGGACTAACCCCTGTGTTCAGCATTTTGCCACATCCCATGAGTGGCCCTGGGCCAATCTCTTCACATTTATCATCTCATTGAATCCTCATGACTCCTCTGAAAGTAGACAAGGGGCCCCCATTTTCCGGGTGAAAAGTCTGAGGTTTAGAGAGGTGATGTGGCGCCAGCCCAAGGTCACTCAGCTCAGTGTTCAGAGCCTGGGCTGTGGAGTCACTTGTCCCTGGCTCATGCCTTGGTGGTTAAAAATGTGGGCTGTGCTCCCAGACACCGTGGGTTCAAATCCCAGCTCCGTTACTTAGCCGCATGACCTTGGACAATGAACTCTCTGGGCTTTGATTTTTCTCGTCTGGGTCATAATGGTGCCTACCTCACAGGGTTGCGAGGAGAACCAGACACGTGTGCGATCTGAGGCCTGGACCTGAGCAGCGTGAGCACAGCCAGCTCAGAACATCAGGAAAGCCAGTTCTTCTCTCTCTGCTGTAAGGACTGTGTCTGGCTTGCCATAGTTGCACTCCCAATGCCTGGCATATAGGTGCTCAATAAATGCTTATTTCAAAAATCAGCTAGGATTTGAATTCACAGCTGAGTAGCTCGAAGCCACTGTGTCAGTGAGTCTCGAAGTGTGATCCAGGACCGCCTGCCTGGATGGGCCTGACCCCAAGAATCAGAAGTGCAGGACGGCCAGAAAGTCGGGTCCAGCGCTGGGCTCGCCGTGTGCCTCAGGCCAGCCTCTCGCCCTGTCTAGATTTCCGTCTCGCCATCTGTAAAAGCAAGGGCCCTCTGGAATTCCGGGAACGAAATCCAATAAAGTGAGCTCTGGCAAATATTAAGGAATCTTTTCTCGCTGAGAAATTTTCATTTTAACAGAAGCTCCTTAGGGTCCCCAAAGCTATCAAGACTCGGTGAAATGAGGCTACTGCTGGGATTTTAAATGCTGCTTATTGCAGAGGCCCAGGGGGTGGGGAGGAGGGGCAGGAGGGTTCCCAGGATCCTCAGGGTTTCCCTGGGGCGAGGGGCTGGGTAACTGACATTACTTTTTTTTTTTTTCTATAAATTCACATGCCTCCTGGGTGTTTTGCCCATGCACAAGTGTGCAGGTGACAGGCCAGGAGAGGGGGCTGCCATCAACATCAAACCCTCAAACCCAAAGTGCCCTACAGGGACCCAGTGAGAACTGATGTTCTCAGGAATGTGGGCACCGGCAGGGGAAACTGCACCAAAAATAGAAGTGGACAGAGTTATGGAATTGCTGAGCTTCCAGCAAACCCGGAGCTCATTTTGTCCTTTGTACCCAAAGCACCGTCCAACATCAGCACCACCTGGGAGTTCGTTAGAAATGCAGAGTCTTGGCCCC
>PVJI01023670.1:0-23154 GCA_004026765.1 Micronycteris hirsuta
AGGAAGGAAGGAAGGAAGGAAGGAAGGAAGGAAGGAAGGAAGGAAAGAAGGCAAAAGAGTTGGGGGGGGACTGTAATCAAAGAAAACGTAGAACACAGTTAAACACATTTAAGTTCAGCTTGGGCATCCTGTTCCATCTAGCCCTCTTCCTTAAAATACGTCCTTCCGTACGTTGTCAGGGTACCACACTCTCCTGGTTTTTCCTACTTCACCAAATGTTCCTTCCTGGTCTCCTTTACAAGCTCCTCCAGCTCATCTTCCTGACCTCGGAACACTGCAGTTCCCTAGACTGAATTCTTCGCCCTCTTCTCTTCTCTAGCCGTACTCAACCTGGATAAACCCATCCCACCCCAATGCTTTAATTAGAACTCCCAAAAGCGTATTCCCAGAATGTATCCCTGAATTGACTATACCCACCTACCTATTTCACATCTCCACCTGATGTCTCACAAGCATTTCAAATATAACATACTCCAGCCTGATCACCTGACCCTCTTCCTAGCCTGAAACTCCAGCAACCTCCCCCATTCAGTATGCCAACTCCCTCTTTCCAATGACTCACAAGCACAACCTTGGAGGTCTAAGTCACATGGGGGTTGAGGGTGGCTCCAACCAAACCTCAGTGTACCCTCATGCAAAAAAGAGCCACTACCTGGCAGCCATGTGGGAAGCCCTTTAAGAGACAAAATAATTATAAATAACACTAAATAAGTAAAAATTACATTGACCACTTTGCATCCTTGCAACCCAGTCTCTTACACCCATCCTTGTAGCAAACAAAGAAAACGAGCATACTCCTCACCCCCATACCTGACACCCAAGCTTGGGGTGTGAAGAGAAGAGGTGAAAATTTTTAACCTTGATCATAATAAGCAACACTTGAATGGCACTTACTGTGTGTCAGTTTTATATGTGTTAGTAATTTAATCCACATACCAAACTTATTAGAATGATACTACGATTCTCCCCATTTTAAAGATAAAGAAATTGTAGAGTCAAGCCTTGCTTGAGGTTGCATGACTAGTGGGTGAAAAACTGAGCATTAGAACCCAAAGAGTCCAGCTCCTGGCCTCCTCCTCTTAACAACTCCATCGTACTGATTTGTGTCATGCCACATGAGAAGGAGATCACTGTTCTTATATTCTATGAAGCTGGGTGTTTTAACGCCTGAATATTGGACTATTTGTTAATACTCGAATGTGAGAAAAACTGTAGTATCAGAATTTCATTTAGCCAACGCGGCAGGCAACCAACGGGACATGTTCAAAGTCAGTTGTGGAAAAATAACAGTTATTTAGTATGTTCACTACTATCAAGAGTAGATTATTAGTAAGCCTTTATGTACATATATTTTTTTCTCCCATGAGCATTTCTAACATAGGTAATAAAAAATAAAGAATCGTTTTTAAGGAATCCCTCCTCCTTAGTGTGGATGAAATAATATTTATTTTTTAAATTTAGTATTTTTTTCTTTGGCATATATGTATTACAGTTGACCCTTGAACAATAGCAGTTAGGGGCACCAACCACCCATGCAGTTGAAATATGAGTATCATTTAGGTCGGCCATCCACATCTACATGCATTCCCAACTGCAGATCAAAATTACAGTATATCATTTAATCTACCCAAATCTCTGCATAGTAGATTTCAGTGCTTTTATTTAGCTGGAGAAACTGAGACTCCGAGAAGTTAATTAACTCGCCCAAGATTACACCCCAAGAATGTAAGTACTGAATTCCCACTTCAGGCTGTCTGATCAGAAAGTCTGTGCTCTTTCCACCCTAGGTGCAGAGTAGGTGCTCTGTGTTAGTCTCTATACTCTTTAAACTTCGTTGAAGTCAAGTGAGCAGATAAACAGCAACTATTTGTCTGTGACATGAGAAATTAAAACAAAGGACAATATCTAGAATATAATCAAGATGCCATCAGACAAAACTGAATTACCTATTGGACAATGGAAGGAGAAAGGAGGCTTCTAAGTGACTCATAAATTGGGTGACTAAGTAAATTATAATTTACCAAGATGAGAAACTAAGGACATTGTGTTCATGAGTATAGACCAAAAGCTAAGAAGCAGGAAATCGGGAGACAAAAAAGAGAGAGGAGATGATTGGCAGAGCAATCTGCATTCTGTCCTTTTTGCAAGGTGGGGAAAATCAGAAATCCAATGCAGAGGTGGAGTGTTGAAAGGTTAGACCGGGAAAACGACTATGCCCCAGCAAAGCTTCCCGGCGTTATAGGAAGTCTCCAGTAAGACCACTGGCTTGTGTTCTACAACTTGTCTACAAGTACTAAAACACTTTGCTATAGTAATACTTACGTAATCCTACAGTTTTCGGTGAGTAGGGTGTGTGGGCTATTGGTTTCTGAAGCAGGCCTCAGAAGTAACAGCCCATAATTTAACTTCAAAAGCATGGTAGTGCAAAACAAAGGGAAAGTTATAAATAGGGTGTTTATTAAAATGTGCTTCATCTCATTCTTTCATCTTCTGTCATGACAAGCTATCTGACTGCATGGGTTGTTACTGCCTTCTACTTTTAGTAATGTTAATAACATGTAATGTCTGACACATTATAAGCACTCAACAAATCATTTTTTAATTAATAAATATAACCTAATCTGTTTCTCAGAAGGATTTGGGAAAGTGACATGATTTGAGAGATCTGTTCCTTGAGGAATGATATATTGAAAAGACTGGTATGTATGACTGATGTCTTCAAATGCTTGGAGCACTGGTTTTTGAAAGAAGGATTTGACATATTTTATGTTGCACCAGAAGGTACAATTACAACTAGTGACATGAAGTTATCCAGAGGCAGAGTAGACTCAACATGGTATAGATGCGACATAACAAAAAATAGTGTTGGTTAATAATTTACCCAAGCTCTATTTTGCATATTTCTAATTTGGAAAGTTGCTTCTACTCTTTCACATTTAATAGCTGATTCTGAAATTTCTCCCTGGTTACTGATCTAATTTAAGCTCAACAAACATTCTGCAGAAAACCCCTGTAAATGCTAAGCTTGTAAATATCACCACCTAAAAACTCTAGCATTTGTTGGTGACATTTTGGCTTGACATTCAAAGAAATACATACTTTTATTAATAGAATTCTATTATTAAGGGAAAATAAGCAACTTAAAATATTTTTCATAGACTTTACATATTTACATTTTTGTGTGTAAATGATTGTACTTTTTCATACCTGTGACAAAACTTCAATAATGTGCAGATAAAATGGTCTGGAAAAAAAACTGGCAAAACATGGTCATGTCTAGCCTTTTGAGCAATTCTTGTGGCTTCTCTAACTCAATAATGAGCAAATTCTCCAAAGGATTTAAACTTGAGTTCAGTATTTTATGCAAATATATCGAAGTATAAAGTGCCATGCTTTTTACCCATAGCCACTGCAGGTGGTCATTGCGGAAAATCTCATCATTTGGGCAATTAGCCGTATAGATCTGTGGATTCATCCTGTAATCATAATTGTAGCAGTCTGGATAGAAATTAAAGCCCCGTAAATGTTTTGGTTTCATTTCTAAAGCCATTGTGAGAGTAGTGAACATAAAACTTCCAGAATTTTCAAATTTCTGTTGGACAACTGTTTTCACTTTTGTTTCTGACCAGTCAGGCTGGTGGTTTCCAGTGAAGGCTGAGGAGTAGTTTCTAGATATTATTCTATTATTCTAGTGTAATAATATAATAGTATATACTATTCTATATATTCTAATATCCTATACTAGAATATAAGAATATATAGGTCTATTATAAGAATAGACCTATATATATAATAGTGTAGGATAGTAATATTCTTATCATAATAAGAATATATAATAATAATATCCTATTATCCTATACTAGACTAGATAAGATATCCTAATATATTCTAGTATATTCTATCCTAGAAGATATTATTATATCCTAGTATAATAATATAATTGTATATTATATACTATTACATACTATTATATATAATAGTATATAATATAATAGTGTATTATTATACTAGAATAATAGAATAATATATAAAAATGTATAATTCCATTATTCTATCATATTATTCTATTCTATTATTAATAATATAATCTTATATATTTTTATAATATATTATTCTATTATAATATTATTCTGATATATATATATATATATTACTCTATTGCCCCAATTTTTGTCCCAACGTCATTTCTGGCTTTCCTAGTCAATCCCAGAAAGAGCTTCGCATCTGCACCAAGGGACACCTTTTGCAACTCAGCAGTGGCTTTCCTACGGTGCTTAGAAAGGCTCCTATTCTGCAGTATCCCTCCATTAAAGGATTTTCCATCTTGAGAGAAATAAGGATAATACCCTAATTCATGTGGATAAAACATGACAATTGTTGATCTACTCTGAGTTCTAAAGAACTCGCTACAATGTTAAATCACTGAAGGCTCAGATCCACGTTAAAGAAGCGTTGACCCGCCTGGCTGGGGCAGCCCGGAAAATGCTGAAAGACCTGTTCTTGATCCCTGGAGGTGCTGCGGGCTTGAGGGCTGAATGAGTGAACGTGACTAAGAGCAGCAGCACTCCTAACCACCACCCCCCCACCACCACCACCACAGACTTGTAGTTTTCACGGTTACAGCTGTCTCCTTCAAAACAAGAGGAAGAAGAAAATTAGACATGATGGAGTTAGATGTCCCATTAGTTTTACAGTACACAATGAATAGTGAATAAACTCGTGGTGGTGGTGAAGCTGTTCTTTATGCAGCAGACCTAATTTTTAAAGACATTTGAGAGACATATGGATATCTAGGCCTAATTTATTGTTGCAGCCGAACAAGGGAAGAAAATGAGGTTTTTCTTAAAAACTGGAAATGTGAAAGAAAAATTGAGTAAATAAAAACCAAAGTAAAATTTTTTTACACAAATCCACAGATATGCACACTCTATCTGCTAGCTGTTCTGGGTTTTATTTTTATAATTCTGTCTACATGGGCCTAAACCATCCTATGCTGACAAGTCTTTGTTTGTAAAGGGAACTTAAAAAAAGTATGAATGGATTGCCATGTCCCCTTATTGAGTACTAAAAGAGTAATTCCAGGAACATATCCTGTTGAAAATGAGCAGATATCGGCATTTGAACAACTATTAAACAGAAAAATAACGAACAGTACTAACATTAAGTAATACCTTGCTTGCTATCTGAAAAGCACTGACCTCAAAGGTTTGTTTCTTCATTTGTCTTTAGGAGACAGTACTTACCCTTGGAATTAGCACAGGCTGAAATAGAAAACAGGTAGATATGATATTTACCTGCTGTAGATTATGGATTTCGGTGCTATCATCTTTTCTCAGGTACATAAATAAGCCTAAAAACATATTTATTCTTTAACTCCATGGTTTTTCCTTGAAAAAAATTTGTACTGTATTTTCAACTGTTAAATCTCAAATTAAACTTAGCTCTATAATTGTGTCCCTTCTAAATAGTCAGTTGAGCCAAAAGCTGCCAAAGAATCTTCCAGAAGGAAAGGACTGTCTAATCATTGATGCATTGTGACCAGCAAGATCTCACCCTGAAAGCAGTATGGTTCAAGTTATGTGTTGAAACAATTTCATTATGTACATGTTTTTTAAAATAAAAGAATCACAGATTTTTCTCTGATGTAATAAACTCAGTGTCTTTTTAAGAGTATACGCTATTTTTTATGCTGTTCTTGCTGTCTTTATTCAATATATTAAATCAGGAAAAGATACCAACCAAAATCGTATGTTAACTCTTGCAATATAGGACACCAAGTTTGTACTGAAACTTGAGTAAGTCATAGGCTTTCTGTACACTGAATTTTTAAATGAACAACTGTGAGTGATAATTTACTCTTTTACATTAACTGGACATTATTGAGGCAATAGACTTCATGACGAATTTATATTATGTCATGAGATGAACCTCTGAGTCACTAGAGATGGTACACTCCCTTCACTCTTCTCCAACCACGAGATGGTAATGTAATTCCACCCCCCCCACCCCCCAAATAAGAGCAAACCTTTTTCTCATCTTTGTCTGGCATGCAGAGAAAACATTAAGAGCACCCACTACCCATAAATATTACTCTTTACCTCCCTCATGTCATGACAGCTTGTGTGGTATATGGACATATATGTATAATAAGTTTGACACCCTTGAAAAAAAAAACCCTTGTTAAATGTCAAATGACATCATCTGTTTAGAGACAAATGTGCTAAAAATCCAAAAATTGTGTTCTAATAAAACCCAGTTACAAGTTACCTTTTCTAGAAGATTTTAGTCATGTTTTTATGTATTTTTCTCATGGCAAATATGTTTCCAAGAGAGGTATGCCAGAGGAAAAAGAAAAGAGTTAACTTTTTATTAAGCTTTGAATTTACCTTTATAAAGCCAGTGACCAACGTGTGGAAATCTGGTCATTGTGAGTAGGGATCGACAGATGAGTGCAGCTGCGGAGGATCTGGTTTGACGTTCACGTTAACCTCACGGCACGTGCTTCAATAGACTGGGTTATCCAATGAGCTGCAAATGGAAGGGTGGTGGTTTGAAACAGCGATAAGGAGACACCTGCTCCTTCCCTGGCCAATGGGAGGTGACAGGTGAGAGAGAAAATAACCATCAGTTAAGCAGGCTGCAGGGGAAAGGTCCTGAAGATGGATAGTAGAGATAATTGTACAGCAATGTGAATGTACTTAATGCTACTAGAGTGTAGATTTTAAAAATTATTAAAATGATAGTGTTATCTTTATTTTAAACAATTTTTAAAAACTTTAAAAAGAGCACTGCAAGGGAAACAGAGAACAGCCAGTTTTCTGTTATAGCAAACAGAAGTTTAAACAGATTTTCTAAAGAGACAGTTCAAGAAAGGAGATATATGATGTAGGGGATTTTCTTGACTGAAGATGTTAAGTTACAGAGGACATAATGTGCGGGTTTGCCAGGTCAGGGAGTGATGGGAATTTGGTTCTATGAGAGGGTAGAGAGAGGAAAACACATGTGATAAAAATAACCTGGGAGTCTGAGCTTTCTACTTTAAAGTCATGATGGAATGAGTTCTGATGGATTCTTTTTTATATTTTTATTTTTCAATTACTGTTTACATTCCATATTATTTCATTTTAGCTTCAGGTGTACAGCATAGGGCTTAGAATGTCATATAATTTGTAAATCATCCCCCAGTATTGCAAGTACCCACCTGGCACAACACATAGTTATCCCAATATTGCTGACTATATTAAAGGGAGGTAAATAATCAGTTCCAATTATAACCTCCTACTTGTCATTGGTATCTTAGATATTTTATAATGAGAAGTATTAGGGAGAGAGGACATCATTTTTCCAAGAGCATTCAGAATTCTGTTAGCCCCATTTTCAATTCTGTCAAGGCCAGTGTCAAAGGTGAGAAAGATGTGGCTCTACCATGCTTTTCATTACACACTTGTTCAACTGACTTGTGAACCAGTTAAGATGATTCTAAAGATATGTGTGTGTGTATGGATATATATATACATATTACATACAAGTTCAAATTCATGTGTAATCAGGAATTTCATTCTTTCCAGTAAATAATAGCAAATCTTGTGATGTCTCCTGGAGAGAGATATTTTTTACATATAGTGAAGAGGCGGTAAAAACTCACATCAGAGTTTACAGCTTTAAACCAGCAGAGGTTCCTATCCGCACTGTACAGCTTCTCACAATGCATTGTGGGGCATGGCAGGCACGGGTGAAACTTTCTCTCAAGGTAGGTCTCGTTTACATGAAAGTTGGAGTCATACTTTCTGGCAATGCTGGTCGAAGGCATCCAGCATTCGTAAAACTTTTTACCTGCAGCTTATTTATGGTTTTGATCTTCTGAGAGAGAGGAAGCAATAGTAGGTTTCTACAAACAAAGAGAGCTATTGATTAAAGCAGATTTGCTTAGGAGAGCATTTTGCTCAAATTCACCCGTATTTCCAATATCTAATGAAATGACAAGCCATACCAAATTCAAATTATTTAAATTTCCCTAAAAAAAGGAGCAACAAAATTATTTTTTAAAGCTTATAAGATTTATAATTTCTCCAGAAATAGTAGGAAAATTGCTATTTATCATGTAGGCTTTAAATTGAGGGAAAAGAAAGTATGTGATCTGTTACAGAGAAACTGAGGCATATTAAAAAATTTTAAAGTATATTTGAGCAAAAATTGAGTCAAATTGGGCTGTACCAAAACAAAAGTGGTTAGGAGCACTCCCCTGACAGGCACTAGGAGAGAGACAAGGCAGGAGCAAAGTAAAGAAATCATTGATTTGCCATAGCTTAAAGCCTAGTAGCCTATTTGTGATTGGCTGTCCTTAGGTTTCAATTTCTGTAATCTTGAGGCGTTTATAGGCTTACATTTAGGTTCGTTTACATAGGCTGCTACAGCATTAGAACCACCTCAGTCTAATGACCTCTTTGTTTAATTAATTTAACAACATTGATATTATCCTGCCCCCCCACCCCCCGAAAAAAAAGGTCCAGGAGCAGAAGTAACTCTAGGGCAACCATAGGATCAACAAATAAAGGACTTCCTATGCAACAGCTGGCCTACCCTAGTCCCTTCCACCCCGTAAATACAGGAGCACCTGGCTGAGAATTTTACATCTAGCTGAAACCTTGTACCGCTCCCTAAAAAGTAGTAGACTCCAAGTTCCAACCCTCTAATCTCCGGTTGGTTCTCCTGGTAACTAGCCCCCTCATCCTGAGAGGCAGTCCAAATGTCACCTCATTAATTTAACAAAAGACACCTTTATTACTAAAATCACAGGAAATGCATAGGGTTTTAGGAGTTCTGCACTGGATCAAATACATATTTCTCATTATAAATCACAATATCTCAGGTGGATACATGCTTTGGATTTCTATGTCTTCCTAGTTCATTGCTCTTACGTAGAGCAAATATCACTTACGCAGAAAACTCAAAAGAAAAAGAATCTTAAAATATTATTTGAAGTAATAGGAGAGTTTAACAGGTAACTAGATATAAGATTAATATATAAAAGTCAGATGTATTTCTATTCACTAGCAGCAAACAACTAGAAGGCATAATTAAAAGAGAAAATTCAAAACTTGTATAAGATCACTACAAAGGAAATTTGTTAATGTTTATTAAAATATAAGGGACCCCAATAAACGGACTTATGCCTTCTCCACGTTGTCAGTTACTCCACAGCACCACCTCCACTGATGCATGCCGTCTTCATCTTCCCAAAACCTGAGGCAGGAGACTAAGCAGGGGCTTGTTCCTGAGACCCTGCTTAGGAAACTCACCCTCACCTCTGGAAGTGAGACTGGATTACATTTATAATTTGTAAAATTGTTATGCTTAAGGCAAAACATTCTAAATGCTTGGTAAGAATCCACTGATATAAAGAGAGCAACGTCTCGGCTAAATCAAGTACCTTAGTAAATTCTAGCTTCTATAACAAGGTGCCATAGATTGCGTGGCTTATAAAAAACAGTTGCAGAGGCCGGGAAGTGCAAAATCAGGATGCCAGTGTGGTCAGGTTGTGGTCAGGGCCCTCTTCCAGACCTCCATCTTCTTCAACTGCTTGTTGTGTCCTCACAGGGAGAAAAAAGGGAAGAAAAAACCCTCTCGGGTCTGTTTTATAAGGGCACTAATCCCATTCATGAGGGCTTCACCCTCATGACCTAATCACCTCCCAAAGTCTCTACCTCCTAGGACCATACTCCCACCTCCAAATTCACACTCCCAATATACGAATTTGGGGGAGGGACACAAACATTCAGTCCATTGCACCAAGGTTTATAGAGACCCTAACACTTTGATTTATTTAACAAACATTGACGGTTTTCCACATTCACAACACTGTGCTTGAATGTCCCCTATGCCTAAGAAGCTCAAAGTCTAACGTGTGTGGGGGGGTATGTGTGCATGTGTATCCGTCTGTGTGTGCACATACACATGCATCTATGTGTGACTGCACAGAAAGGGGAAGAGAGGTGGGGCAAGTATATATCCTAATTAAAATACCAGGCAGAAAGCCGTGAATGCTAGTTTTTTCTGTTTTTAAAAATGAGCTGTTTTTAAAATAAGTTTAGTCAATGATAATTGCTCTAAATACAGAACAATATAAAGAAAAATTAAAAGTAACTGTATTTGGAATGCCCAAAAAGTAATCGTTTTCTGTGAGCCGTAAGGGCATTTCTTTGCATGCACATCCATGTTCGTAGGGGTCAGAGCAGAAACCCTGCTCCAGAGGGGCCACCAGTCAGTCCAGACACCTAGGCTCCTTGACGTCCTACTGGAGCAGCCCCCCACACTGGAGAATGTTCAGGGACACTGGAAGAAAAAGCCAGACCACCTCCTGATTTTCATGGGGAGAAAATGTGACTCTCCAGGCTCCCTGGGCAAGATTGGGCTAGAGGGGGATTACAAAAGAAGGGTGGTATTCTTGACCTGTAGGAAGGTCAGGCTCTGGCGTCCACAGACCGGCAGGAACAGGGACCGGTACAGTGTGAGACTGTGCTTGACCACCTCCTGACCCCTCCATGGCAACTCCTTTCAAGAGCCTGCATACTCCGCATAAAAGAGAGCTGTGATGTAGAATAAAGCTCTGTCTCCTACCGCTATAGAGACCTACAATTTCCTCATGGAACTGAGAGAAATAGCAAGCTTTCCAGCTGTGTGGGGTGAGGGGTGTTTAAAAGGATTGCATTCAGTGGGTAGATTGGTAGTCACACAGAAAAGGGCTGGGACAAAACCCTTTAGCAAACTGTGACGATGGGCACAAAGCAAATGCAGTAAACACATGGGCCGAAGCAATGCAAAGTTCTCATTAAATGAGAATATTCTCTCTTCCTTTAGGACTCCACAAAGTAAAAATTGGAGATGGGAATTAAGTCGAAAGATTAGATTTCCTGCTAATCACATGGGAGGGGTCTCCCCTGGGATCTGTAGCATTGCTATACATGTGAAGCATTTATCCTCAATGGCAGGTGAAGTCAGGCAAAGTCAGGCAACATATGTGCATAATCACACTCACCACACATTTCTTTAGAAAAACTGAGTCATGTCATAGATGCGATTTATTACCGTGCTTTATTCACATCGGGTGGTGCTGGCTTGTGAGGACAATCAGCTCAGTTACAGAGGGCGGACAGCTACCTTGTTTTTAACATAGATACTATAGTAGGTGGGAGTAAATTGTGAAGTATATATAAGGATAAGGCAGGCATATAATAACCTACACATTATAAGAAGTAAAATCGGATACCCAGATATAGCCAGAATGTCATATGAGTTCAAAACATGAAGACGTCAAACATGAGTAAGAAAACCTGGCTAAGTTTTGAGCTGGAGGTGATATTTAAGGCGTGAAGTATACGCAGAATTTGAACAGGCTGAAACTGCAAACGGATTCCAGATGGGCTGAGTGGCAACAGGAAAGATACGAGAAAAAAGACAAAGGGCCTGTCCAAATGGTAACAGACTTTGCTTTTTGAGGGGTAGATATATCAAGATGGAAATGCCTAGCAGGCAGTTAGGGATTTTTTTAGAAATGTGAAGTTGGGAATCCGTGCTGAGGGGACAGTTGACACAAAGCAGGAAAATACCTGTAGAAAAGAAATGAGACAGACCCGAAGAGGGAATTTTGAGACTCACTTCTAATTTAAGGACAAAAGATATCCAAAAACAGAAAGAAAAAACAAAAGTCATTGAGAGAATTGGGAGGACAGTACAGTGTACCTAAAGATAAGGGACCACAAGCATCTAAGGAAGACCATGAGCTATGAAAGATGAGAACCAAGACAAGACAATTCACCAGAGACAATAAGACGCTGAGTAATGACTTTCAGGAGAGCAATTGCAAAGTACAAAGGGGTGTCTGAGTAAATCAGTTCAGTGAAGGCCGCATTCTTCAGGCTCCAGTGCAGTCCCTGCCCCCTCCTCATTCTCTCTCCAAAGCTCCTTCGCCCAGGGTGGAAGGAGGATTCCTTCTCATGAACGGATGCTGGATGGTACAGGCCTCCCAACTTCAAGTACTCAACTAAATTTACCCTTAAGACGGTAAAAGAACAGACTGATACTAGCTTAAAGTCGTAGGAAGTAATCAGGTGTGGATTTTGGTGTCTTTTAGTTCTGAAATACTAGGAGGGTCTATTTTGACAGACTTAAGAGATGGGGTAATGCTGGCTATTACAATAGTATGCAGCCATAGATGTTTCATAATCTAAAAAATATATTTGAAATGATACTAAATCTTTCATGAGTATTCATTAAACCATATTTTCCCAAACAACTGAAAAACAGGTATTTGTTAATATTTACTTTTGCTTTTAGTATCTTTTGTTTCTGTCTTGAAAATTAAAGATTCAGTTCCATAGAAATGGCTAGAAGCTGCTCAAAAATAACATATGCTTAAGCTGTACTCTTTTAAAAGAAAGTCTTAAAAAAAGAAAAAAATGAAACAAAAACTCCCCAAATTGGGATTTTAAATCTGGGTTAGATTTTAAAACATAGATTAATAATAAATGTAACTCGAGAATATACAAAATAAAATAGATCCAACTTGATTATTATCTAATTAGTAGATGTTTATGATCTAATTATTATCTAATAAACGCACTATGTTAGTGGATGCAAAAAGGCAAAAGTTCAATTTAAATTTAATTAGAAAGAGGATTCTCAGAAAAGTCATCTTTAGATAATACATAAAAATGAGAAAAAGGCTTTCCTTTAAAGAAAATCATTCTACCTGGAGATTCTGAAAAGATTCACAGTAGAGGGAGCTGCAGTGAAGAGAAAAATAAGTTTAAATTTAATTTTCCAAAAGTCCATATGGACATTTTAAATTAGAATTATCAAGCCAAAAAATGATTGTTTTACATAATATCAGACATTTTACAACAAGCATCTAGGGAAATCTTTATTTTTGAAAGTATCAAGCATTATATTGGTTGCTTTGGAGATTACATGCTCAGTTTCTTCTCCCAATTTTACCAATCAGCAAAGTTACTTCATCCCCCGGGGAAAAATAGAAGAGGCAGAGAAAAGATAACTATAGATGCTTCTTCCACACTATTCTGTAAAATCCTTCCCCTCCAGGACACAAAAAATGTTGGGGGAAAAATGCATTCTCTTATCATTTATCTATAAGGTAACCAGACATTCAGGTTTTCTGGGGACAGTCACAATTTGCATGCATGTCCTCAGGGGATTATTAGTAGAGCAACATTTAATTCTCAAAGTTGTCCCAATTTAGACAGTAAGTTATTTGGACACCCCACATATGTAGCAATTGTCCTATGTAGACTCTGGAAAAGTATAATACCAAAAACAGAAATTTCAAAGACTGTACTTTCAGGAGTCATTTCTCAAGTTTGTTACTGGAGAAGTTTCTCTGAATGTATAGCTCACTAGAGACCATGAGGAGGAGGAGGCAGTTCTCTCCTGAGCGTGAAGCTGGTTCTTGGTGTTGCTACTGCAGCTGCCATTTTCGTTGGTGTTTGGTCTTGTCTTGCTTTGGGAGAACAAGTGGGAGAGGACATGATCCGAGTTAAAAGAAAAAAGAGAGAGAGAAAAGAAAGAAAAAATGCATATTTCTGTTTAGCCTACAAAATGCAGAAATATGAAATTTCAAAATATACAGGGTGTGTCAAAAGTAGGTTTACCGTTGTTCATATGTAAAATGATGCAATATTAATAAATAATAATACAAGAATGAACTCTTTTTCTCATACTCATAACTGTAAACCTTCTTTTGCCAAACCTTTATATTTATAAATCAAATATGCAATAAAATTGGTGATGTCAAGTAGATGGAATGCTTTGATTTATTAACATTGTGGACAAAAACTGGGCTGCATACTAAATGTGAAAAGCTCAGGAGAGGCCTGTGTGGCAGCCTTGCAAACTCACAGACAGAAAGGCACCACATAGGATGGTCTGAACATTAAAATTCCTAATTAAAAGCAGTTTGTGGAACATAGTCACATCCTAGGCCTGTAGCTTTCTTGACTAATGTAAATCTTTATGTTAAGTGAGCTTGTCTGTTGTCTTTTTGCATCTAAGATATCTTTGAAATGTCTGAGTAATCTCTTTTTCTAGAACCCTCGGGCATACACACTGAACACCAGACCACAGAGCCTTCATTGTTACCTTCTTCCTCTACCACCATCCCTAAGTGCTGTAAATGCTCATTATCAACTATCCAGTACCCGATAATGTAAAAGAAATATGTGTCTCTCCTTTTTGTCCTTATCCAGCCTTAGAGATTTTCTCCACTTCAGTTTTTCCCTAATCTACCACCAATAAATTTTATGTAACCCCCTTACATCTCGTCCTTTAATTCTAAGTACGAATAAAGCTGTAAAACTGCCATCGTATGGAACATTTTCTCAATGAGATGTTGCTTCCTGGCAATTGTTGTCAACTTGGCTCAAATAAACTCATAAAAATTCTCTACAGGTTTTGGATGTTTCTTACATCAACTTTATTCTTTATATATGAGACTTAGTTTAAACTTAGTAATAAGAGTAGGCTTTTATTTTTTTTAATTTAACTGTAGAATTGTTAATCATCCTCAATAAACCAATTTGTATTTTTTTACTCTTTCCATGAGAGGAAAGGCTTTATATAATCTATCATTCAAGCTAACAAATACACTAAAATATTTACTCTATATCTGAATGAATATTGAATTCTATAAATGGAAAATTGACCAAAATGCCTTTCCTAGATTAATAATTCCCAACATTAGGCCCACCCCACTCAATTCTGCTTAAAGTAAAAAAATAATAATTCTTTTAAATTTTAGTAAGTTTAACAAAATCTCTTCGAGTGCCTCAGTTTGGAAGCCAAAAGTGATGAGAAATAATATGAGTAAATGCCTAAATTGATTTTATTCTCATTAGCTAATAATACTTAAGGAAAAAGGTAGTGGGTAAAGGAAAATTAGTGAAGCCTATTCTTCAAGGAATTTATAATCTACTAATTGAAAGAGATAAAAAACAGTGTTGCATAACAAATTATATTTCAAAATAACATTGAGACTTAATATAGATGAGTATTACACGAGAAAGAATGTAAAATGCAGAGGAGTGATTGCATCCTAATTAGTTCATAGCAGATAATAGACTTATTTGATTTTTTAAGTACCCAAGGAAAAGAAACGTCTATCTTTATTTTATAATGAATTTATGTACCAAAAAAGTTCAGAAAAAATTCACGTAAAATTGAAGTCAAAGAAGAACCTAAATTAAAAGATAAGACATTATTTTTAGGAAAAGTATGTCTAGCAAAAAGAACAAAACAGCAACAAAAAACAACTATGGAGCCAAAACTAATAAATGAAAAGTGTAACAAAAGGATCCATAATTGCCTTTCAAAGTATTTTTAAGTTCTAGAAAAACAAGCCATGTGATAAAAGAGTTGGGAATTGAAAACATTGGCTAAAAAGAAGCTATGAAAATAAATATTTTTTCCCCGTACTGCTTTTTAACAAGAAATGAAAGGAAATGTGCGGTGGAGAACTGAAGACTTCACAGACGGCTGTGGGGAAAACAGAACAGAATGCACCGAATGTGAATTAGGCAGAGGGAAAAAGCAGCACTTTCACTGGTACGTGGCAGCCGGCTGGTGTGCCTCCTCCAGAGCCCCAGCTAGCGAGAAGGAGGATGATAGAGCACCTCTCGCTCTCCGGCTTCCTCTCACTTAAGAACTCCCAGTTCAAAGCCAGAGCACATACCCAGAGAGAGAAAAATGCAGAGATTGATTCCCTTCATTCTCACTGTCTCGCTCCCCTCTTCGTCCCGTAATTCCCACTAGTTCGAAAAGGAGTGTGTTTTGCTCCAGAGAGGGCCTGGCCCTCCCAGCTAGAAGGGGTGACCGCTCTCTGTCACTGAAGAAATGTTTAGCTGAGTTCTACCAAGCTTACAAAATTCCTTATTGCATCACAATGTCTTGAGTAAACAGAAGTTTGCAAATTTAAATAGGAATACCAGTTCTTCAAACCTATAAGAAGTTCCTTCAGAAGCTGATGTCTGTAGGAAATGTAAGGAAGTAGCACCATCTGCTGGGTGAGAACGAAAGGAAAATTTAAAGAATTATTTCTTGAGAAATGTGGAATTGTGGGCACTTTAAAAACTATCATTATCATAGATATAGTCAAGTTTCCAAATAAAAGCTTTTTGAGAGCTCAGGAAAGGAGACCTAAGAAATGAAATCCTTCTCAGAAACAGAGCCGAGAACAGCATGAATGACTTTTCACATAACCGCGTCTGATTGACGGCCGCGCACATGAAACCCAGGTGAATTCAGGTGACCTTTGGTAACGATGCCGGGTTATTTACAACCTGAAGACTATTATCATCAAAGAACTGGCTGTCTCCGTAATTTGAGAAAGTTTACACAGGCAAGGCCAAGGCCCTGAGTACAGGCCTCCAATTCGCTCAGTACTTAGTAAACGGCCGGGTGGGGGGAGGGGGGGTCCTTCATCACACCAATTTTTGACCAGTGTTGATATAACAAAAGAAATATCCAAACTTATATGTAGAGAATTTGTTTGAGTTTATCTGAGCCAAAATAACAACACATGCTGGGAAGTAAAATCTCAACAGATTTTGAAAATGCTCCAGGGAATGGCAGTTTTGCAGCTTATTTTACATTAGAGGCAAAGTCGGGTTCCACGTGACCCGTTGGTGGCAAGCTAAGGAGGCAAGAGAAAGCGGAGCAGGAGACTCTGTAGGATCGGACGAAAGGCAAAGTGGAGACACACGTACTTCCTCTACACTGGGGGGCAGGGTATGAGATAGTTAATAATTACCATTTACGTCTCAGAGGTGGTACTCAGGGAACAAGATAGCAATGAAGGGTTCTGTGGTCGGCTCTGGTGGCAGTCATGCCTTTGAGGGGGTAGGAGAAGAAATTAACTCTGACATTTCAAAGGCATGTTATTCCAGATACATTAGAAGAACAGACAGAGCTCACTTTAGGTAAAGATTGACCTTTGCTAAGGGAGCTGTCGGCCTGGAACAAGACTACCCGCCATGGCCTGCCCGTGTAGGAATTTATGATCAGACCGTCCTGTGTAGTTACTTTCCATCTACATGACTTTGTTGAACCTGCCATGTGGCTCCCCTGAGCTTGTCAGATTAATTGTATAGCCCCCTTTTCTTTCACACTGGTATCAGAAATCAAGGGTGAGATGTTTTGACAAAGGCGAGAAAAATGAAAGTTTTCTGCTTTTCAGCTTCAAGTATCTGTGCCCCAGTTACCTAACTGAAATATTCTCGGGACATGAAGATTGCTTCCTTGGGAAATTAAGTTGGACGTTCTATTTGGCCATTTTTGAAGGGTTAACTTAGTGACACCGAACAGCAATGTCATGAACCTGTTCTGGAATCCCACCCTGATATTTGTGTCCCAGCTTTATCTGTGATGGGCAGCAGCAATGAGAGAATGATAGACATGGAAGGTATAAGAACAGGCAAAGTAAATAGATCTGAAACCTCTTGCAACATGTTACCAACCCATTTATCATCAAGCCTCATTCAGCCAGGCTTCTTTAAAGGATTCTTTTCCCCCCTGGGTTATAAAACCATGTTTATTTTATATTGTCCTACTCAGTAGGCTTATATAGTCAATAGAGATGACTTAGCCCAAGAGTAGAGAGTCCAGACTTTTGAAGCAGATTACTTGATTCTTTTTTGAGATCCCATTACCCTCACCCCACCCCCCATTTCTCATTCCACTCACCGGGAGCAACCACTATAAAAACCATTGTAAAAAAGTTAGCTTGGCATAAAGATAAAATGTGTTTTATAGTCAACTGTCTAACAAGTACATCAAGTTTTTTTTAAGCAAAAAAGATAAAACACAAGTATTACGTTTACTGAGAGCTTATTGTGTGGCAGACACTAGTTGCTTTAAGAAATATTTTGGACCAGGTCAAGGCTGAAACATAACTTGATGTCCTCTGTATGCCCCTAATATCACAACTTCCTGTCACAGAACGTTCCAGGGACTTTGTAACCCTCACGGAATGCTCTGAAAGACCACAGCAGACACCAGACACATACCTAGCCTGGGCCCAGGATGTCTGTAGAGGAGACACGAAACCTGGTCCACATCCTGTGTTCAGGTGTCTACAACCAGCCGAGGGGACTGCAAGTCCCTGAAGGAGGCTGGCTTCGAATGGCACCTCAGAACCTGTAAGAAGATATGGAGGGTCAGGCCTGAGCTGGTTATTTGATTATTAATTATTGAATATTGCCTGAATGTCTGTGGGAGCAGTGGATTATTGATTATTGCTTGAATGTCAGAGGGAGTAGTGGTAGCAAGAGGCGACACTTGAACTTCCCTGACATTGTCCCCTGACCCCTATGCTTGAGTGTGCTGCAAAAGAATAATGAGACCTACTTGACAGATCCGTCTCTAGGGGCCTATCTGTTGTAATATCTCGGATCATGAGACTCTGGAGTTTTCCTGCGGGCCAGAGAGAGAGAAGCATGCTATCAGCAGCCTAAGGGCAGGAGCAGAGAACATGAGAAGAAAAGCCTGTAGGGAAGCCCCACACCTGAGGCCTCCCAGACATGATAAATTAATCAAAGAGGCTGCTACAATACACCAAATTTTCTTCCAGTCAAGCAGCTGTGGACTCAAAGCCTGGAGATCAAGGATATTATTATAAACGTGAAATATTTGCATGCCCTAGCAGAAGATGCCTAAGGCTATATAGGTTATGTGCAGTTAACCTTCACAATTTTATAGGAGAAAAGGTGAGGCTGGTGAGGTAATTTCCTAAGTACACAGAGATAATTGGTGGCAGAGCCAGGAGTCAACACCAGAGCTGTCTGACTCTAAAAGCCAGGACCTTTCCCCTAAGCCTTCAAACTTCTCAAGATATAGGGACTTTCAGCCAAGATAGAGGTGTGGGCAGATACACTGTGCCTCCTCACACAACCAAAAGAAGGACAACAACTAATTAAAAAAAAAAATTACCAGAACTGCCAGAAAATCGAACTGTATGGAAGTCTGACAACCAAGGAGTTAAAGAAGAAACATTCATCCAGACTGGTAGGAGGGGCAGAGATAGGCATCCAGGGCAGAAAGGACAAGTGGCAAGGCAGCGGCTGGAGGACAGAACAAGCCCACATTTGTGTGCGGATAAAATGAGAGGAACAACTGGGGAGTGAGATAGACTGGACACCAGTTTTCCAGCACAGGAAAATAAAGCCTCAAAACCTCTGACTGTAAAAACCTGTGAGGGTTGTGGCATTAGGAGAAACTCCCAGCCTCATAGGAGAGTTCCTAGACTGCCCACAGGGTCCTAGAACGTACACAAACCCACTCACCCAGGGATCAGCACCAGAAGGTCCCAATTCGCTGTGGATATCAGGGGAATTGACTGAAAGCCAGCCGAGAGCCCAGCAAGTGGCATTATTCCCTCTTGGACCCCTCTGCCACATACAGCACCACAATGCAGGGTTACACCTCCCTGGAGAATACCTAAGGCTCTGCCCCTTACAACATAACAGGTGCTCCAAGACAAAAAAATATGGCCCAAATGAAAGAACAGATCAAAGCTCCAAAAACAGAACTAAGCGATGAAGAGATAGCCAACCTACCAGATGCAGAGTTCAAAACACTGATAATCAGGATGCTCGCAGACATGGTGGTATATGGTGGCACAATAGATGAGAAAAATGAAAGCTATGCAAAGTGAAATAAAGAAAAATATATAGGGAACCAACAGTGATGGAAAGGAAACTGGGACTCAAATCAATGGTTTGGAGCAGAAAGAAGAAATAAACATTTAACCAGAAGAGAATGAAGAAAGAGCAATTCAAAAAAATGAAGAGAGGCTTAAGAACCTCTGGGACAACTCTCAACATTCTAATATCCGAATCATAAGGGTGCCAGAAGGAGAAGAGGAACAGCGATAAATTGAAAACTTGTTTGAAAACATAATGAAGGAGAACTTCCCTAACCTGGCAAAGTAAATAAACTTCCAGTAAATCCAGGAAGTTCAGAGAGTCCCAGAGAGGTTGGACCCAAACAAGCACACAACAAGGCACATCATAATGACATTACCCAAGGTTAAAGATAAGGAGAGAATCTTAAAAGCCACAGAGAAAAGGAGACAGTTACCTACAAAGGAGGTCCCATAAGACTATCAGCTGATTTCTCAAAAGAAACCTTACAGTCAAGAAGGGGTTGGAAAGAAGTATGCAAAGGCAAGGACCTACGTCCAAGATTCCTCCATCTAGCAAAGCTATCATTTCAAATGGAAGAGCAGATAAAATGCTTCCCTGATAAGGTCAAGTTAAAGGAGTTCATCATCACCAAGCCCTTATTATGTGAAATGTTAAAGGGACTTATCTAAGAAAAAGAAGATCAAAAATACAAACAGTAAAATGACAACAAATTCACAACTATCAACAACTGAACCCCCCAAAAACAAAAACAAATACAAAAGCAAACTAAGCAAACAACTAGAACAGGAACAAAATCACAGAAATGGAGATCACATGGAGGGTTATCAGCAGGGAGGCGAAGGGGAGAGAATGGGGGAAAAGGTACAGGGAATAAGAAGCATAAATGGTAGGTACAAAACAGACAGGGGGAGTTAAGAATAGTATGGGAAATGGAGAAGCCAAAGAACTTGTATGTACGGCCCATGGACATGAACTAAGGGCCAGGGGTGGGCAGGCAGAGAGAAGGCTGGTGGCGGGCAGAGTGCAGGGTGGAGGGGAATAAAGGAGAGAAAAAAATGGAACAATTGTAATAGCATAATCAATAAAACATATTTTTAAAAAGTCTCAAGATATGAAAAAAATACTTCTCATTGGTGCATTAACAATAAGCATTTATATCAGCAGGGGTGTCCAGCTACAGCCTACGGGCCGCAAGCAGCTCAGGATGGCTATGAATGTGGCCCAACACAAAATCGTAAATTTACTTAAAACATTATGAGACTTTTTTGTGATTACATGTTGCAATGTATTTAGTATGTGGCCCAAGACTCTTTTTCTTCCAGTGTGGTGCAGAGATGCCAAAAGGTTGGACATCCCTGATAATGTTATAGTGTTTCAAAAAATAAGGATGATAAACAACATATTGAGCAATGAATATATCTAAAGTGATTTGACTGTGCAAAAGTGTGATTTAGGGAGAAATGTATCAGTATCTTGATATTTGTTACCTCGTGTTTTTATCAATCGAAGACTGATGTCAGGGCCCTATGCCCTTGTGCTTCCCTTATCCTCAGACTGAAAGTTCATAGGACTCAGTTCAAAGCCCTCAGCCATTCAAGGGATTAACCTGCAGTCTCAAAAGGGACGAAAATGGAGGCTTCCGGAAAGTGTGCTGGGAATGTGGGAGGGATTTGTGAATTTCTTCAAGTGCTTGGACTCATCATTCTGGAGGAAATAAGTCTTAATATGAGAACAGATGTTTGAATACCTGTGAAAATAGGCCTTAAATGTTGCCACTTGAGCACCTAGTGTAAGACTCCTGCGGCTAAACTAAGCAGAGAACACTGTGAATAGACATCGGTCAGCCCACCCAAGGAGGCCTCACCAGTGTATGGCAAAGAAGCAGCGCTGAACTACTGCTGAGCACTGGGAAGGCCGAGCTGCCATCCATTTTTGTGAAGGCCATATATTCAGTAGCCTTGTGTATAAGCAACCAAAGGGACCCAAGGGGGAAATGTCCACTCCTATTAACCAACGACCAGGCCCTTCCCCATTCTAGGAAAATGTAAGGCCCAGGGATTTTGTAAACTCCAATGAGGATAACCTCACTTAACAACTGGTATAAGACTTATTGTTGACCTTGATAAAATCGTGATTTGGAGATGGCTTTATGTAGAAAATAAAAAGCCGTGACATCTCCGGTACCTTCCTCATTTCTGTTAGACATACAGTAGCCCACTTTCTATTCCCACAACACATTACTGAAGTTCAGTATCATTCTCTTTTTACAGATAAAGAAATTAGTTCTTAAAGAAGTTGAGCAACTTGCCCATGTTCACACAACTCCTTTTAAGCCTTCCTTAATATGAAGAATTGGGCCTTTCACACTGACCAATCTATAAAAATAACTGCAACACACCCTCACCCACATGCCTTGAAAATTAATTCAAGGAGCCTCTCACCGCCAGCTATATAAACACATTGTTATTCAGCATAAATAAGATGTGTAGCAGAATCATTCTTAGAAAAATACTTATTGGTATTTGATTCTGTTAAAACATAACAGGGTCGTTTGTAAACAGGCATGTCTTAAAATTTGGTTGGAGAGACAGAACATACATTAATAAAGGAATATTTAAGTTTCAAGAGAGTGTTATAGATAGTAAGTGGTACAGTGGAAGGATCACCAGATAACAAGACATCAGCGTCAATTCCCACATCAACTGGCCACTTTCAGCTCCTTACCCTTTAAGATTCTTAATTTCTCTGTGCCTGGGATTTGTCAATTAGAAACTATTATTAGTCATATGTTCTGTTCTTTCCTCTCAGGGTTTTTAACATTGTATGTACCAAAATGTTTACAAAACGATAATGATCACAAATGAAAGATACTCTTTTCCCTCTTTTCATTAGTGTCCTATCTTCATGGTAACTATGTGATAATTTTATGTGTCAACTTGGCTAGATTCTAGTGCCCAATTGTTCCACCGAACACCATCTAGATGTTGCTGTGAAAGTATTTTTGCATGTGAGTAACATTTAAATCAGAAAAGCAGATTACCTTTCATAATGTAGGTGGAATTCATCCAATCAGTAGAAGGACTTAAGAGAAAAAACTGAGATTCCCTGTAAAAAAAAAAAAAAAAAAAAAGATAAAAAAGGAATTCTGCCTCCAGACTGACTTCAGACTCAAAACTACAACATTAATTCCTGCCAGAATTTCCATCTTACCCATAAGCCCCGTGAATTTAAGACTTTACATCCCCCACATCACATGAGCCAATTCTTTAAAATAAATGCTCTCTCTTCAACATAACACACACACATATCCTATTGGTTCTGTTACTTTAGGCAATTAGTTAGATATTAACCAAAGGGGAGGGAGTGAATGGAACCAGATATTTGATTAAGCTTGATTAAGCTTTACAGTAAGCCCAGGGAGTCTGCCAAACTAACAGGGGGAAGG
>PVJI01023671.1:0-23159 GCA_004026765.1 Micronycteris hirsuta
GGGAGGGTACGACCCGAGTCCGCGGCGGGGACGCCTCACCGGTTCGCGTCGTCCTGCCTGTGAAGGCGACCTCGCCAGGAAGGGCTGGGTGCGCACCCCGCACCTCCTCGGAAGCAATGACCCACAGGGCAGAAGTGACTTCTCAAAGTTGGGGAAGTGGGGCGGCGCTTTTAATCTCTCCCGCGTGCAGAGGTGGAGATTGGTCCACAGAGATGTAATTTACCCCGGAGTGCCCAAGGCTGGGAACTGAGCATCAGGAGAGATTTTCACCTGAGGGCTGGTGAGTCACTCTGCAATCTGCACCCTCCTCCTCCATCCCTCCACCCCGAGTTTTGGGCAGGAGTCTGAGGCCTCTGGCCGCCCTGGCTGTTCACTGCCCTGCGTGGCCTGGCCGTTGTTCTACAGGGCACGGAGAGGGACCACTTCACTCTGTGTCCCCTCTAAGTGAGCACTTCCAAGGTAGAGCCAAAACCCAAGTGAGGAGAATCTACATCACTTGTCCTTTAAGATCTCAGATTTCCCCTGTAATTGTATTAAAATATACTGCAAAGTTAAGAGAATGGGTCCACTATAAGCTCCAAGGTCTCTCGCATTTTCTGCTTTAGAGCCAAACATTGCTCCAGCAGAGTTTGGAGCGACACGACTTCCTGCTGCATCTTCTCCATTCCTAAGTAGACTCTAAATGGGGGCGGGGGAGAAAGGGAGCTGCGCACCCCTCCACTCCCTCTTCCCAATTTAAGGTATATCGATCGAGGTATAAGTTAGATCTTCAAGAAGATCTTGGCAGTGGAGTTGGTACAAACAGGTCAGGACTTGACATTGCTGACCTTAAAAGACAAGTGCAAGTGTGGGAATCACATTGGTTTGTTGTTGTAACAAACAATTGCAAAACCATCCAGTACAATCCTGAGCATGCTTTGATGTGGTTTGTGCCTGGGAAGAGCTATTTTCCACTGACCTGCCTGCATGATGTCACTTTTTCTACTGGGCGATGCTGTTACCTTTGCTACAGCGACTTGCACGCCAGGCTCCCTAACTAAAATGTCTTTACCTCTCTCTTCTATGTCATTTGAAGCAGCTTTCAGGGAAGACAGGAAGCCATTCCACTGTGAGAGAGTCTTGGACTCAAGCCACTTGTCAGGTCACTGAAAAATCTCCCCACGTTTTTTAGGGAGCTCAGTGCTCCCCCTCCTAAAATTCTGTAGCAGTGATTCCTGTGCTGAGCTAGGATGGGGACCGGCCAGGTCAGAGATGCCTCCTCTTCTGCTGGCACCTACCTCCCCCTTGTCTTTGACACAGAACTTCAGAGCTGGAAAGGGTCTTGGAGATTAACTACAGTTTTCTCCTGTAACAGCCCAGAAGAATGAGGCCCAGGAAGACTTGCTTTCCCAATGTTGCCCAGTTAGTGACTAGTACCCTAGACTGGAAAGCCTTAGCTGCAGTTTTGGTCCTATGCTCTGCTAGATCCTTTTCAACAGGCCATTCTGTCTTTAGTTCAGCAGGAAAAGAAAAAAAATCAGGAGGGCAACAGTCTAGATGCAGAGAGGGGCTCGCCGCTGTTTTGAATGGGCATCGACTGCCCTGGTAGGATATCTGGCTGAGCCACAGCCTCCACTGGAACCACCCGGCACTGCCCGTTTTGCCTAAAAGAACACAGAACAGGGGAAACTGCTGCCTCTGATTTTATTTCTTGCCGTAGAAAGTTTCCATCTGATTCTATCGACACCGTTATTATGCTGGCTCTCCCTTGAAAACTTTTGCTACTTCTTTGTGGAATCCTCAGTCCTCCAGAAATATTAATCAAATGTACAGATTTCTAAACTGGATTCAGATTCAAGGACCGTTATGCATGCACTTCCCCTCTTTTTATTATTTAATCGCTATTATACAATTCAAGGACGGCTCATGTTTTTCCACTTAATTGGGTCCATTTTCTCTCACTATATTTTTGTGACTTTCTATTATAGGCTTTGTATGAGGTCTCACGGGTAGGCCCTGATTGACTTGAAAGTATTGCCCAGGTTAGTTGGCTGAGGACCCTTGGACTTGGCTGGCTGCTAAGGAGATCTGTGGGAGGGCCATTGGAAAGCTCCTACTTCTCCAGGTACATCAAACAAACAGACCTGATTTCTAGAAATTAAGATAAAGATCTAACCTCTGCAGTCAGATCTCCTTCACTTCACAGTACTCTGTTATTTCAGCCCTCTGTGGTTGACAAGGGCTTGCTGCTGCTGCTTTGTTTCTTCTCTCTCTCTCTCTCTTTCTTTTAAAGGAAACATAAATCGAATCATTCTAGTGACCTTGGCCTTATAAAACTTCTCAGCTCTTTCCAGTAAGGAAACTGTTGAAAAGTTTCTCTGAAGGTAGTCTAAACAATTTCAGATGAAAAGAGCTAAAAATATTTTAAAGCTTCTTAAACTTTAATTTTAGCATAAGGTCTATTATTGCTGTGGTTGTTAATGTCTTATGAAATGTTCAAAGACTCACTTGTCCTGTGGCTCTGTTTTCTTTCGAGGATGGGGGAAGATAGTGCATAAACATTTCCGAAGTGGTTCAATGGAAATTGCTGGCTTTTTTCTAAATTAATCCGAAGGCCCGGGTAGACAGCTTTACCCTTGCCCCCTAATCCTATAGCCGTTTATTTTAAAGGTATTTCCCTACATGCACTAGCTCACAGGAAGTGCTACAACTGGTACCACGTAGAGATTGCTGTCCATTCGCATTTCTTCTCCTCTCTCTCCCAGCCTGTCTGACCTCTTTGTAAAGCCATGAATATCAAACCAAGAGAACAAGATTATCAGTGGCAGACATTCCTCATAAACAAGAATCCCATGGTCAGCTGGCCAAAAGCAAAAAAAGAAAAACAAAAACAGATGAATCATTCTTGAGGGCCATCTCCCAATTTTCTTTAGCTTGAATTTCCTTTATGTTCACCACAAAGTTCCTGGAGGCAATGGGCTCTTGCAGCATTTTGGATTTTCTTAAGTGAAAAAAAACATAATGTGCTGCCATTTCCTCCAGAAAAGTGGTGGGTATTTGGAAGTGGGCAAATTTTCCCACTCATCACTTACTGCTCTACTCTGGACTGGGTGGGAGGGGGTCACTCAAGCCATGTCTCTCAGAAATTGACATGCAGGAGTGGAATATTGATTGATCAGGCTAATGCAGGTCTGGTTAAAGTAGAGTTTTGTTTTGGTTTTTGATTGGTTAATGTCCTTAAGCTTAGAACAGTAGTTCTCATGCCTGGCTGGGCCTCAGACCCACCTGTAGAAATGTCCAAGCCCACCCCAGGTCTCTTGAATCAGAACCACATTTTAGGAATCCAGTGTGGAAGAGACACAAAAAGCTTTCCAACTCTTATGAGATTTTGATGTTTAATCCTTAAAATCAACTATGAATATTTAGAGCTCATACCTTATACCTACAGAGATGCATTAAAATATCTTCTAAGTCTGACACTGTGTAACCTCTCAACAGTTGATTAGAAGGTAGGTTTGGGTAGTTTTTAAGGAATAAGCTTTTTAAAAAAACACATTGGATAAAGATGTAAACAGCATACTATTAGTCTTTTATATATACGGTCAGGAACAGGGAAATTGACTTTAAAATTATGAATGACCAAAAAGACAATTTCCCATGGTTTCAAAATTTAGAAATAATGTAAAACCCTTTCTAAAATCTTTCAGAAAAATGCATTCTTGTGTTGAGATCAGAGTTTAAGAAAGCAGGTCATCAAAAGAAAAATTTCTTCCACCCCATCATATAAATCTCCATAATTGAGTTAGAAGCTAAAAACGACAGTGTAAAAATTTGGCAACCTTGAGTTTGATTGTCCCTCTCTAATTCCTTAAATTTTCCAGTGAGGGAAATACTAAAAGTTACTGTCATTGATATGGACAACTTATGTAATAGAACATAAAACTGAACATTAGGCAATGCCTGTACCACGTACACACGGCATCACTGCCGTCTGCAGGGAAACGAGGTTCCAAACCTGTATGGGAAAATGTCTTTCAAATGCTGTACTGATTCCAATTTTACATAGTGGGGAAAGAAAACCTGGAGGGAAATGTAACAAAATGCTAACAGTGTTTATACCTAGATAGTGGAATGACAGATGACCTAAAATGTCTTCTTTATGGTTTTCTGGTTTTCCACATTTATTGCTTTGAAATTGGAAATTTTATTTATTTATTTTTCAAAAAGACAACCTTGATAAGACCGATGGTTTTCCTTCTGTTTCATCCCACTATTGGCACCAAATTGCATTTTCAGAAGGAGCGCGGGCATTGTTTCCCATCAAGTCTACCTGGATGACTGGGGAAGTAAATGTTTTCATTTCCATGGAAAGATTATTACGTGTCCAAGGCTATCTGTAATGCACATGTAAGTTATGAACCTAAACTAAATAAACACTAGTGAACCCCACCCAGTTTACAAATTAAATAATTACCAGGCCTAAGGAAGATGCTTGTATTTCCTCCTTAGTCCCACCCTCTGGCTTATCAGCCTCCAGAAACCAAGGTTCTGATTTTTGTATTAATCATTCTTTTGCTTTTCTTTTCTTTAATCCTTTTAAAATTAGTCCTATGACATGTGTATGGTTCCCTAAAAGAATACTTTTTGAAAGTTTTTTATATTTTTGAGATGTATAAAAATGGTATATAATTCTTCTGCAAATTGCTTTTTTCATCAATATGCTTCCAAGATTCATCCATATTTCTTCATTTAGAGAAATTCATTCATATTCAGTGCTGTTTTCAGCTTGGGACTATTTGGGTTTTTCCATTTTTTTCTTTTTTCTTTTCTGTGATGAACACCACCTTTCTGAACGTTTTCATGTTTGCCTTCCAAAGCACATCTAGGGGGGTTAGGACATGTACAGAGAGTGGAACTGGTCATGAGGTATGTGGCTATTAACTTTACAGTGTAATATTAACTTGTTTTTCAAAGTTGTTGAACAAAACTGCATTTCTACCAGCAATGTATAGTATTTCCTTTGCTCTACATCCTCACCAACACTGATATGGCCAACCTTTTAATTTTTTTGCTATAATTTTTATGTATTCTTATTTTCCATGAATAATATGTAAAACTTCTTGAAGCTATTTATATTTTCAGCCTGCTTAACTTCTTGGGGCTGAAAGTTTCCAAATGTTTACTGTTTACTTTTACAAGTATTTCCTGTTCCAGCTCAGAGGAGATTTGAGGTATTTTTTGAGAATTTCGACTCTGCTCTCCAGACCAGCTTTTTATTTCCATTGGTGACCAAGAACAATACAGAATGCATGGAAAACAAATTATAGCAGCCCTTGTCTGTATGGTGTTTAAAATGTTACTACTATATTTTGCTGTGTATAATGCACACAGTTTTGCTCAAATTTTTGAGCGAAAAATAAAGGTGAGCATTATACATGGGTGGTACTAATTCTGTATCTATATAAATGTTTTAATTTTTTTTATTTATGCTTATGCATTAAAAGTATAACTCTAGAAAGGAAGAATGATATCTGTATGCAAAATAATACCCTGGGATACAATAATCAGTTTCGTTTCTAAATATAAATAAATAAATAATTGACTTAAAAAAATTAAAACGAAAGAATTAAAACTTTCATTTTCCTGAAAGTTTGGGCCAAAAACGTGGATGCATATTATACACGGGAGTGTATTATAGATGGCAAAATACGGTATTGTCTCCTCTATAGAGCTCCTGGGAGCCAGAACTTGATTCCTCACTTTAAACCTGTGTTAATTGTGGCAATTATTGCCCTTTCCAAAAAACTGAATGTCAAAGTCTCTAAATAAAAACCATGAGATGAATTTAAAATGATTGACTAAAGAAGGACAAAGAATGTAGGGATGGACAGGAAGCATAAAAGAGAGAGACTACTAGACTGTGAGTTAAAATAGGAGATAAACATGTAAAATCAAATAATGCACTCAAGTGGTGGGACTGCAATACCACGACCATGGGATGCTGAGCTACATCCCAGGAGCAGGTTGGTATGACTGTTCTTAGTTTCCCTCACAATGCTTTCTGAGAAGTTAGAACGGAATTAGTCCTGTTTTGCAATCAGGAAGGGTTAACTAACTTGTCTACAGAGTTGGAGGAGGGCTCAGAGTCCTATCTTTTTTTCTGGCAACAGCAGTAAAGGCAGTTTGTGATGTCATTAGCATCAAGATTAACTTGGACTTTTAAAATACTGTATATTCTCCTTATGCTCTACTGATGTCAGAAATTCAAAGGGCTGGGCTGCTCAGTTGGTTGGAGCATTGTCTTGTACACCAAAAGTTTGAGGGTTTGATACCCAGTCTGCTGCACACAGGAGGCAACCAATCAATGTGTGTGTGTCTGTGTGTGTGTCTCTCTCCCCACTACCCTTCTTTCTCTTTCTCTAAAGTCAATAAACATAACCTCAGGTGAGGATTAATAAAGAAATTAAAAAATACCTCTGAATCACCTGTTTGGAGTGTTTAGCTCTAATTTTAGTCATTATCACTTTTAATGAAGAATTGAGGCTGGGGTCCGGTCTTTCTGGTGTGGGCCAGTCTGTTGCTGACACCGCTGTGGTCTCTCCAGCCTCACTCCCTTAGCTGCAGCTGTAGCCTTTTTGCAGACCTCCACATATCCCCTGGGAAAGCCTTAGTGTCTACTGGACACCAAGGCAACAGAGATGATGGAATCGCCCCTTCAATTTTTCTTCTGACTCCTTATTTTGAGTTGCAGATAAACTGGGGAGATTTTTTCGAGTCTGTCCGGTAAGATCTGAGCTCTTAACCTTTGATACAGGGTAACAGCTCCAGGCACATGCAGAACCACCGGTCAGCTCACACTGACAAGCACGATGTTCTCCCAGAACATGCTGCACTTGACTCAGGGAGGCAGGAAGACTGAGATGCCAACTCGTGCTTGAATTCATGCCATTCCAACTGGTCACCAGGGACCATACCATCCCAAGTACGTCTTATTGCCTCAGTTTATATCAGGCAAAGATGTCATAATGTTTGGTTTTCGATGTCTCAGCCCTGCTCTGGGGTTGCACTGCTCAGTAGAAGGGCTGCCTTTTTCTAAGCTCTGCATGCCTATATGTGCTCTATGTAGTTGCTAATTCAGCTTACTGCTTTCCAGGTCCTCCTCTTTACCTTTGCTGTCCTCTTGCCTAGAAGCCTCCATGTTTCAGGAAACCCAGCAGAATTAAGAGCAAAATGAAATTTAAGTTAATGGAGTGAAAAGGTCAAACCGTTAGAAGTCCTGAGTACTAGTCACTCAAAACGTCACTGCTGAGCTTCCATTTCTCTCATGTGAAAACGGAATATAATAACACACACCTTTGCCGAACTCACAGATTTGTTGTTAAGCTCATATATTATTGTAGGGATAGTGTTTCTAAACTGTAAAGTGCCTGCTTACGGAAGATATCACTGTTTTTTAAATGAGGGTGAGCTAGGCATTCAGTGGGGCGCCTCCTGAGTGACAAAGTGGTCAGAACAGCTTATACGTTTCACTCTTTCTGGGTTGCAGTCCCCTTTTTTAAGCTTTCTGGAATGGTAAAGCACAATGGTTAAAATCAACTCTTTTTAAGAAATCAAATGCTGTATATATTGCTTCCTCAAAAGGTGTCTCTCTGGGTGGAAGTTTCCAAGACTAACAAGGTTGGGGGTAAGAGTGGGGTCATATCTTAAGCATGTTTTCTCATTAGCACTTCTATATTGTGTGTTCATTTAACTTAATTATTGGTATTTTCACTAAAATAATGATTTCTTTGCTCATTCCTCCACACCACTCCCTAATCTATCCTTTTATCTATTAATGAGGAAACATTAATATTCTATGAATTGATGAGTAGATTTTTTTCTAGGCTGTGTTGGCCTATGAGAATAATGGCCAAATTGAAAGCTTTGAAATAATTTGTTCATAGGCCTGTCTTCCCCACTAAATTATACGTTCTCCTATGGGGGGTAGGCTGCCTCTTCGACATTTATATCTCTCCAGCACTCATTAGAGGTGTCTGGCACTTAATAGGTACGCAGTAAATGCCTGTTAAACTGAACTCAACTGATGCCATCTGGCCCGACTTGATTTAGGACATAAGTTAGGAAGACACTGCTCTGTGTTTTCAACAGCCAGGGCTGGCCATGTCCAAATCCAAAATGTAACGCTGGAAAAAATAACTTTCCAGGCTTCTAACATCTTTTGGTCCTCACTGCCCCAGGCAGCACAGAGCTGCTGCATATTTTTCAACTGCATTCAGAAACCTGACCCCTCTTGTAACAAAAGCAGCAAAATATTTATTGAGTGATCGTGATGCACCAGGCACAGCCCAAAATGTCTTAAAGGCATTAACTTATTTAATTATCTGAGGAATAGGCACTCATGATGTCTCCATTTTACACATACGGAAACTGATCTAGATGAACATTATATATAACTTTCTCAAGGAGATGTACGTAACCATGCCCAAACGCAAATCCAGTGAGTAGCAGAGCGAAGTTTCAAATTCAGCAAGCCGTGTTACTAACCACTACACTCTATTTCTTCCTTGTGTTGAGTAGCTACATAGATAGGAGAGCCTTGACGGGTCGTTGTGGACAGAGGGACCATAAAACAATGTGGCGCCACCCGGGACAAGAGTAATGTGCTGTCCTGTGTCTGCCCTGGCTCCCCCGTGGGTGGGGCCAGTCTGGGAGCAGCATCTCCCTCCCTATGGCATGTTTCTCCTGGTGACCAGACACAGCTGTGACCCAGCCAGTGATTTCAGTGAATGTCACCAGCACCACCAGCCAGGCTGGTTTTCTTTCCCTGCATGCTCTTTAATTGGTACAGACACAACTGAAGGGTACCATTTTGTGAATCATATAGTATCCAAATGAGAAAAAGATAGAGCATCCAACAGAATGGGATAGAAAGGTGGGCTTCAACCACACCGGATGGAGCTTCATAACTAGTTCCACTACTTAATCCCTACATGCACAGAGTTTGGTTGAATTGATTAAGGAGCTTCCTAAAACTGTAGTTGGAACAAGTCTCTCAGTGGTCCAGACTTTCTACATCCACTTACAGAAAATAGCAAGACATGAAAGCTATTTGGAGGCGAGAGTGCCTGTGAATTACTTCCAGCAGCGAATTAATAATTAACCCCGGACAAAATTCTTTGTATATACACTGACCTCTTTTTATTGATAGCCCAAAGCGTATAATTTTTGGATTATGTCCTAATCCAAAGTTTTGTATGTGGAAACAAAAGGAAATAGTGAAAGACAATAATAAAATCTTAGTCTTCTTTTCTGCATGTGCTGTGATATAAATGGAGTATTTATCTACCTTCTTAGAAATAAACGTGCAGATGAAAGAGGGCCATTTCATCTCCATGATCTCCTTATAAGAGATCTCCCTATTTTAAACAGGTTGCTTTTCCAAAGATCTGTCTCTGTGATGATTGTTTGGAATTCCAAAAAAGTTTTCTGTAGAAAGAACATTATACATTGTAAGTAGAATCCCAGGCTAAACCACCAAAGGGAATGTAACTAAAAATGCTACATATTTGTTACTGGAAAAAAAGTAGAAAATAATCCCATTCAAATATCCAAGTAAAATTTAATAAAAATTCATTTCGTTTTGAAAGCAAATGCTTAAGAAAAAGCAATTTAACTAAAATTTGGCTTAGAGGAATGGGGTTTTGGTGCAGATATTGCAGAGGTTTTCAGGGACCTTTAGATGCTCTTAGAAGAGTCTCTGACACATGGTTGTGTGTGCAGTGAATCCCTATTGAATGCATGTAGATTGAACTTTATTTTGACTGCAAAAGTATGGATTATCTATCTGATAAAGCACAATACTTAGAGCTGTGTTTGTGTCATAGCTGAAATAATGAGGGGGAAAGAGGAAGGAGAGGAATGGTACAAAGTATTGATGTGAGAAGTAGGTTGTTGAGACCCAGTTAATGCACAGTAAAGAGAAAGTCGGAGGTTTCTTTGCATGCTCCTCTCCGCCTCATCCTTCTACCCAAGGGTCAAGGAAGGAGATAGATTTTATGCTTTGCATTTCCTGAGCCAGCCACCAAGCAGTGCTGTCAGGCAAGAACAGTTCAGTTGTGTTGGCCAGAGCTCTTTGTAGGTGGGGAAGGAAAGAAGCAGAAATAAAGTTTTCTTTTTTTAATATACAGGATTCATTCAAAGGGAATGTTTGTACATCTTTAATGGATAAATTGTATGTAGGGGATACGTTTTAAAGCCCCATTACTAAATGAAAATATTAAAGAGGTATGGAGTACTAGGTCAGGGGTCAGACCTGGATTTCAGTTTTAACTCCTTTACTTAATAGTCACACAACCATGGCTGAGGTTTTTAAGCTTATTTGAAGGTAGTTCTCTTCTCTGTAAAATGTGGCCAAGAACGTCCTTCCTTGCCTATTTGCTGTAGTTGGGGTCCAGTGAGATTATACTCATGAAACAACTTAGAAAACTAAAATGATGTACACATTTCCAAAAGTGTCATGTTATTGCTTCGTCTAGAAAAAGTAAGGGCCAGATGACGTCTGAGATCATTTCTCCTCTAAAATTCTCATGATTAAAATGGTCTGGTGTTGGGAGCCATTCTGCCTGGTTTAAGGGACTATAGCTTCATTAACAGACAAAAGAGTCCCACGGCTAGGGCTGAGTGAAAAGGCTTTGGGGCCATGAGCCACTGAGGAGACAGAACCTATCCTCCTGGCAGGAGCTTAGCCCCCGCCTCCCTCACTTCACCCTGCTTGGCACTGAAAGACGGCTGGTTACTCAATGACAGGTAAGATCCCTCAAGGGAGAGACAACCTAAGCCAGGCACAGCTGCAAAAAGGGCCATCAGGGAATGACTTAGGGGACTATAGAGAAGGAGCAAAAAGACCCTCACCCCTTGGCTTTGTCATAGCCTAAGTCCTCGTTGTATCTGTAAGAAGTCTCCTAATCTCTTGGCTGCTTTGCTCCCCGCACCTAACTCAGCCTGAAAACAATGCCAGAGGCAGCTACGGCCTTGTACTGGAACGGACTGCTCCCAGGGGCAAATCTGGCCTGAGAAAAAATGTACATTGTTTCCTTTGAGGCTTGCTCTGGGCTGTTGATATGAACTAGACATTTGAGCTAAAAATGTAGGGGGTGAAACTCCCTACTTCACAATAATATCTCAACAACCTTCTGGGGTCAGCATATCTCACCGACCCTGACCAGAGACAATCCCTGTGTTTCTTCAATTATTATCTGTAGATGATGTCAGTTTTTCATGACTGTAGCTTTTTGGACATTGATTGATGAGCTTTACGTTCATACTATGTATCTCTGTGTTGAGTCGAACTCAATAAATATGCAGGGAAAGAGGCACTCGAGGCCTTTCTCCTCTGAGAGACTGGTCAGCCTTCCCTCCCCAAGCAGATCATGTCTTGGTAGACTTATTCTCATCTGCTACGGCTGGGGAGCTTTGTGGGCAGAGCCTGGGTTTTAATTGATTGTGTATTCCTCATCAACAGTTAACTGATGCCATTGACCTGAGAAAGGGAAGTAGGCTTGTCCTTCATTTGCCAAACACTCTGTGCCTAGTTTCTACTTCAAGGGACAACTAAAGAGTCCATGAAACATTTTGAACCTACGCGCTTTCTAACAGTAAGTCTATCTGTTAAACGAACATGAACATATAGTTTGTCATCCAACCGGGAACACTGAAGTGTAAAAGGGGCGCTGTGAATTATTCCACCAGCACACCAGGCATACATCAGAAGTGTCCCAGGCAAACCTCGACATCTGGCCCCCTTACTTTATGTAAAACGGTAAATTTCTCACTTAGGTGTAGAATAGTAAAAATGTTCCTGTTGAATTTAGGCGTCTGTAATGTTGTTACAAATGAGCAAGATGCAGGTCTGTTAGGATCTTAGAGGACAGAACCATAGTGACAGACGGGAGGTTGTTTTTTACTCTTAAGAAAGCATATTGTTGCAATTCTGCATGGTTAAAGTTAAGGAGAATTTAGGATGGCCTCAAATTTCCTGACCGTCCATTTTTATTGGCGTTTGAATAGGTAGGGCAGACATCTGTCTGGTGGGACAGATTGTGCTTGGGCCTCTGCCTGCTCTGGGTATGGTTAGCGAGCATTAGCTCAGTGAGTGCAAACACCCATTACATCTCAAACACAGCCCAGTCCTATGATCATATATAAACAAAGGAACACAGCCGGCTTGTGCTAGAGACTTCCGTGGGGTACAGCCATGTGCTCAGGGCTTTTCAGACCAGATAATACAGGAGAGGAGAGGCTTGTTTAGTAGATTATATGATCAGATCTCCTCTTTGAAAATGTCCGATGCCCTAATACGCCAACAAATTTGACCAATAGACTTCTGCCAGGGGAGGGGGTGGAAATTTCACTATTTTCAAAAGAAAACCATTAAACATAAAACAAAATTAGCACTACTGAGCTTAGAAGCAAATAACAAAAAGATCAACTTTCTAAAGAGTTTGTGGGGAGAAAAAAATGGCACACGTAAGTCAAAGTGACAGGTAATATACAGTACCTTTTTATGTTTTAGAGTATGTTATTAATTTTTGGTCACTCATTTAACTTCCTAATTATACTTTATTTAGGAAAGCGCTAATTAGATCAACTAGATTGACAGGCTGTAGAACAGGGAGACGTGCATGTTTGTTGCACAGAGGAGGAGGAATGCTGAAAAACTGAAGGGCTGATGCTAGAAATCAGTCTGGTATTTAAACATCTAGTACAGATACGCCACACAGAGGTCACTGGCAATCAAGTAGACAGAACTGGTGAAAGGCTCTGTGACCCTTCAGTCACTTTAGAATGTTAAAAAATAGGGTTTCTTTCTAAAAATGTTCTCACTCCCCGTGCCCGATTGTGAATAGGGCTTTCATTTGTAAGTCTGGGGACATGGCATCCTCATTTCTTTCACAAAGTGTACGTTGGGTTCTACAGTATTTTCGCCCGAGCCCTAATTGCATGGGCAGGAGCAGCCGTTAGAGGCCCGCGTAGTGTCGCGTGTGCGCGTCAGCGGGTGTGCGCGCTGCCCTGTCGGGGGCCGTGGCGACCTGCCCACCACAAGCAGGCATCACTTCCTCAGGTTGTTTGCACGTTGTGAAATGTATGAAAAAGACTCTTTAAGAAAAATGAAATGATCTCTTTACACAAATATACTGGAATCAATTATTATTTTTTATGGTCTAACGATCATTCTTATTTTATGATTGTAATTAGGTAATGGATAAAATGATGTACACCCGGTACTTTGTAGCGCCTGAGATTATGCCAAAGTCCAGCCACCTGTGCTGCTTGTTGCCGTGTGAGTCAGTTACATGGGTCTAATTGAATTGTTTTTATGAACAGGTGTTCCAAGTAATGAGACAAACAGGCCATGCAGCTCTAGCCTACTCATTAACTTCACAGAATCATTGAAATGGACGGCTACACCAGCAAGTCCAGCTCACAGATAATTCTGAACCCACGGCAGTAGATTGTTCCTCTGAGCATCAGACATAGTGTTGCAGAAGGAGGCGGGAGGGAGCCTCAGAAGACCCGCACCCTCCTTCCAGCAGTAGCACTTCAATCTGCACGTGGCTTTGGACAACTCACTTAATTGCTTGGAACCTTCATTTCTTCATCTACAATTGAAGCTTTAACCCTAACCCCACCTGTCTCACAGGGTTGCCGTAGGGTTCAATAAGATGGATCATGTTAATGAGTAGCACTTTAAATTATAAATACTATGTAAACACCAAGTACCATTATTAAGGTTCTGATCCAGTGATTCAGAATATAATGTTGGGCAACCGAATGACATCAGGTTTTATAATCATTAAAATAGGTAAACTTTTTAGAAACCTCACTCAACCTTATAACTAATAACATTTCTAATCCATTTTATTTGCTTTGCCAGGGTGACAAATGACCAATGTGGAGAAATGAAATTCCTCGAAAACTGACTAGCTCAAATTTAAGAAAATGGCATTGAGAAGGGGAGATCACTGAGACCACACTCTTTAAGTTCCAGAAAATCATTTCAGTCACTATTAAAGTTCTAGTAAAGTACCAAAGAACTCAGCGAAACTTCCAAACGTTTCAAATACTAACTACAGCTTGTGATATCTTGTGTCTCCATTTCTCATGGACGATTCAATATTCCATATCACTTAAAGAAAATGTGGTCCATCTAGCCCACCCCTTGCCCTTCCCCTGCCTGCCACCAACCAGATCTAAAGGCCGGTTGAGTACACATTTGAGGATATTCATTACAGAATCATTTATGGGAATTGGAGGCGGCGGAAATATCCAACACTATAGGATTAGGTAATCAAAGAGTGTATATAAATAGCAGTATATTAAAAAGCAGTTAGAAATAATACATTAGAAATATTTGAAATATGACTGGCCATATAGGTACATCTTAAAAATATGGTGTTGAGTTGAAAGAGCAAGAGGGAAAGAGAGAGCTGATGAAATAGATTGAGATGTAAAACTTAAGCAGGTCCTTGTGTAAGGGAAATTAAGGAATATGTTAACTAATTCAACGTGAGCCAAAAGACTTGAAAAACTGAAAAATTGTTGGACTGCCCCATCTGTCAGAGCTTGCCTGTATAAGTCTTTCCAGTGTATTTTTGGCATGGTGTGGGAATACGTCCCGACTCACTTAACACCCTTTGTGCTGCAGCAGACACCAAATCGTAGGCTTTTCTTTTTTCTCGAAGTGCAAAGTGAACGGCAGGCCATCAACTCCATGACCCTCCATGACCGCTCTGCACGCTCCTCCACACCATCATCAAACGGCTTTCCAGCCTTCTCTCCTCCAAGTGAAATAACATCAGGTCCTCTTACTGCTCCTTACAGATTGGATTTTTATTCTATGTAGCCATCTAAGATCCCTTTGAGCTAGTTCCAAGGACTCTCCTCCGTTTTAAATTGTAGAACCTGAATCAGGTACAATGCTAATAAAAGCAGGAGATGACCTGCTGCTTTCTTCACTCCTGTATCGTAAACCCCAGCTCTGGCCATCTCTCAGCCGTGCTGTTCTACTCCCTGGGAAGAGTGTGAAGAATACGTAATAAAGTGATAAACACTTCCAGGTATAAGTTACTGAATTAAAGTCTTTCTAAAGCATTTCATTCCTGGGCACCAGTAGACTAGAACTTTGGAAAGGAGTGAGGAGATGTAAGAGCTAGGGAAGACTGTTTATGTAAATTTCCTTAGGGAGAAACCACACAGGAAGGAAATGAAAACACATCAACAAAGACTAAACTATCTAAGCAGATCTGTCATGTCCTTCAGAATTCTGGGAAACTTCGATCGTAATCCGTGTAGATCTAATAGCTAGAATGCCTGCCATTAGTTTCCTGCCCAGTCTGCACCGAGAGATTAGAACTGAGGGATGTCTGCTGTAGGTTGTTTTTGTTTTTGTTTTGTTTTGTTTTTTCACATAAAAGCAGTTCTGAAAGATCTGGCAGGGTTTTCATGTTTGGTCACAGTTTATCGAAATGACTGAAGCAAATTACAAGAAATGATTTGAGGATGGGTAAAAATTAACTTCTCTGCTTTCAGAAGAGCTGCTATTGCTCCACAAACATGACCGTTAGCTAACATTGGAGCCTGAAGCAAAGAGCGTCACTTGCCTTGTGACGAACAATTCCTCGAACCCCCAGCATTCGTACTGAACTTCTTTTTGGCAAGCCAATATAAATACACAGCTCTCTGCCGGGGCAGTACAGATGCAATGCTTCCCGCGGGGAAACCGAGTCACGGCGGGAGTGAGTGACTTGGCAGAGAGGCCAGAATGAGGCCTGGGAAGGCTCAAGTTCAGATTCAGCTCAGCCACCAACTAATCCTAAAATTTAGGGCAACTCACTTTACTCTCTGGTACTTTTGTGAATTGTATTCATAGGACACTATATAGTTCATTGTTCAGGCCAGGTATTTTTGAGGATAAACGGGGGTGCTATTAATAACCGACTGGGACAAGTGAACTTCTGGGATACCTTCTGTGTTAAAATTTCATTACAGCTGAGTTAGAGCTGAAAATAAAACCCAGGTTCCTGATCACCAGCCCCATACTCTGCTCCCCAAGCCAGGCTGTCTCCTGCCAGGACTTAATCTACACTGGAGTTCTGTGGAACGGTGTTCAATGAAAGGATCCATGAAGGCCCTTTCCCAGCAAATAAAAAGGACGGCATGACCTGTACCTACTTGCTCGTGTACTCACAAACCCCAAACCCCACGTGTGTTCAGAGTCAATAGCACTGGAATGACAAATCCAAACAGCGGCATGAAACCAGAGTTGGCCCCAACCCATGCCAACAGCCTAATCCCTTCCCCCAGAGCTTGAGTCTCCTGTCTCCTGGTCCCCTGGGGCTCAGGATGGTGCTTACCCTCCCCTCCCCTCCTCACTGCTGTTCTCACCATTGAAGACTGTGCCCTCTGCCCAGCTGCCCTGGGCTCCCAGCCACCTGAGACTCTGATTCAGCCCAGAGGAAGGTTAATTACACACCTGGCCACGCCCCTCTTCAGAGGCAGGAGGTGCCATATGCAGCTGCCACTGCAGAATCTGAGCTGTCCAATGGAAGAAAGGGCTGTCAAGAATCCAGAGTCACAGGAACTGCAGGAAGGGGGAATTCCTTGTCACTAAGGCAGGGAACTCTGTTCTGCCAGGAACAGCCTTCTGCTCCAGAGAAGGAACCAGGTAAAATTTATAAAGCCCTGTGAGCAGAATTTCTTGACATTTTAATGGCCTTAAGGTGGCTCTCCATTTTTTCAGAAAGGTAAGTTAAACACAGCCATCTCTGATGAGGATGAATGCATGTAACAAAAAATAAATCAATTCAGAAAAAGAAACCTCTCGGGGCCCACAGTCTGTAGGAAATTCTCCATGGGATGTGATTTGAGGAATTCTACTGAAAACCCTCAATCTTGGTATATTTTCCCCCAGCAAGTTGCTTGGAATTCTGACCAGTAGAGATTATAAATTTTGCCTGAAACTTTCATTTTCCTGATTGTCACAAACAGTAATTATATAACATTTCAAAGAACTCCCAGATGCATTATCTTGCTGGAACCTATTTAATATGCCAAGGAGAGAGGTAACTCATTAAACAATTATTGTTTGTTAACATCAAAACTTTAATTAGCTTTCAGAAATGGGTAAGCAAAGCCTTGAAAAGATGAGACCCTGGAAATCAGGCATATTTAGATTGGAGGATAGGTGGGAAACCACCTACAACGTGGCCGGCTGAGCCAGCCATGGGCGCCCCTGCACCAAAACAGGTGCCCAGGTGAGGGACAGACAGGAAGAGCAGAAGCCACAGAGACAAACTTCACCCACTCAAGCTTTTGCCCGATGTTGACCTGGAAATCACTTTGGAAAGACCCTGTGGTGCCAAATAGATGTGTCCTAATGCTGACAACTCACGCCAATTTCTGAAAGAACAACCTGGCTGTCCGCCAGAGCAGAGCGTCTGGTGCGTCTGCCATGATTCTTTTTAATAATTATAATCCTCTGGCTTATGCTAGATATTATGTAGAGAACAAAAGGAAGCTATTAGTTTTGAAACATCCCTTCTCACCATCCCTTCTCACATGTTAGCACAATCCTTAAATAATGCACCGTTGAGTCTCTGAGTAATTCTTCCCGTTGGCCGCCCCAGAGCATGTCTGGGTTCCAAGAATGTGCTTGAAACACACCGTCTGCCCTATCCTAGCTACAGCTAGGAGTGTGGTTTCGAGGACTCAGAAGCCATGGCCTCTCGGATTCCTCATCCTCTGAGGTCCTATTGCTGTCCTCCCTATGCCCTGGGGTACATGGTCCAGTGGCCAGGGCAGACCCCACCCTCTCTCCGGGCCTCATCATCCTCACATGTGAAGTGAGAAGTTTGGGTTTCATATCAGAATCACTTGGGGAGTTTCAGGAAACAATGTCAGGCTACACACCCAGGGGTTCTGATTGAATTGGTTAGGTGGGGCCAGGGGCCAGTCCCAGGTTTGAAATTGAGATAGATTGTCTCTGGGACCCTCCCCGTTCTACAAAAGTTCACGGTCCTGATGGTGTGCTCCTCTACTTTATTTACGGAACTATTTTTTTCCCAGATATACTAATTTTTTTAAGATTTTAATTTATTTAATTTTTTTTAGAGAGGGGGAAGGGAGGGAAAAAGAGAGGAAGAGAAACATCGATGGGTGAGAGAAACATTGATTCATTGCCTCTTGCACACCCTCAACTGGGGACCTGTCCCACAACCCAGGCATGTGCCCCAACCAGGAATTGAACCAGTGACTTTTCGCTTTGTAGGAAAACGCCCAACCCACTGAGCCACAACAATTGGGGAGACAAACTTTTTTTTTCCAGTATTTTGCATAGGATGATTTTTAGAGATGCTTTTCATTATTTAAAAAAAGATACATAGTTAAAGTATTGTTTGTTGGGGCATAATTAACATATAATATTATAATCTCTGTAGTGTCCAATCTGATAAATTTTCACTCATACAAAATGGTTATCACAATCACAATAGCGAACATATCTACCATTGCAGACAGTTCTCCATGGCCCTTGGCAACCCTCCCAACTTCTTCTCCCTGTCCTCCTTCCCCAGGTAATCACTGATCTGTTTTCTCTTCCTAGCAATTAGTTTGCATTTTCTATCATTTTATACCAATGGAATCATACAGTATGTACTATTTTTTGTCTGGCCCCTTATTAGTTTTGTCCCTGTACTTTAGATGTCAAGCGCTTTGAGAACAGGAGCCGCCTTTCATTTCTTTTTCTCTTCCTCCTGGCCGCCAATTTATCTGTGCTCAGAGAAGCCCCTTAGTCATTATTTGCTTGATTGAAATCAGACCTTTATGACCTTCCAACTGAGCTTCAGCCTGGCTGCTGAGAAGTGCCTGCTGTGTTAAGGGTCTCAATTTCCTACAGCTTCCCTGTAGGTTCCTAGTCTGCAGCTTCAGTTTAGTTTAAAATAATAATAATAATAATAATGATGATGATGCACTGGCTGCAACCAGAGGTCTTCATTTAGGGGCTGGCTTTCTAGCGATCCAGAAAATGAACATCAAGGTGTGTGCTGGGTCCAAGGGGCGGGGAAACTACCTGGGAAAGCCTCTGTGCTTTCACCAGATTCCTAATCTTAATCCCAAGGTTCTTGACCCAAGGGAGGAACTGTGGAATTAACGTCTTCCTTTATTCCTAACTATATTCCTATATGCATTTTGTGAATATGATGTCTAATTATAAATCCTCTACGATCTAGGAGAGTAGAGTATAAATCCTCTACTCCGGCTTCTCCCTGCCCTTCCTCCTCCCCAGTGTCTTTATTTTGTTTTCTGCCTGCTCCGGTTATACTAACCCTTCTCAACCAAATACACTTCAGACCCTGTCGAGTGAAGTGCTACTTCATGGAAACTTTTGCATTCCTCTTCTCTTTAAGACTGTCTCACCTAAGCTATGTGGTATGCTGTGCCTTTTTATGCAATAATTCTTATTCCACTTTACTTAACACTTTATCTGGATACCATTGTGCTCAAATATCGCAAACCTACATTTCTTCAAAACCCCAGAGCATGGGATTTCTTTTCATCTTCAACAAGATCAGTATTTTCATTTTCAAAACTGGTAAATATAATGAGAACCAAAAATAACAATAAATAGCACTACAAATTAATAGTTGAGCTGCCTGTACTCAGTCCAGAAATACCTCTCCTTCCCTGCTACATTGAACACAAAAAATATTTTTAAATGACATTATGTCTGATTTTAAACTGAGATGTAGAACTGCAATATTGGCTTCTAAATGATCAATTCAAGTGCAATCTGGCACAGTCCTACAAGCACTGGTTTTGAAGTGTCTTTCAGAGATAGAAGAGAGTGAGAAAAACACCCTACCTACTGGCCAAAAGGCCAGCACAGATAGCTCCTTGCTCAAATCCGCCTCACCTCTGCGGATTTGCTCCAAATCCACCTCAACATTTGTACGGATCTGATATCTTACATCCAACAGCATTCTCTGGCTCCCTGCTTTGGACCCGCTCTTAACTTTCATCCTCCCTATGACTTCCACCTTTTCCCGACAGAATAACAAGTATCATAACTATAGCATTGCAGTCGCTTCTAGACAAAGTTCACTTCCTCTGCATTAAAGGCAACCCCTTGAAAGTTACTTACGTGCAAGTGGCACAGGCTGCTTGGGAAGCTGAGTTCTCGGATGCCAGCCTGCTTAAATAGCTGGGCTGCCCAACACAGGCTGTTGACAGCACGTTATTTACGCCCCGTAAGTTGACGCTCAAGCAAGGACCTGAAAAGCCTGCAGCGTGGGCAGGAAGAAAACAACTGAAAGTATGCTGAGGTTACATCTCTCCTGGTTATTCAGGTTTGCTATTCAGGCGGTGACTTACGTGACTCTCATGGAACTTTCTCGACACTGCCTTCTTGTTCCTGATCTCCTTCTTAGCCAAGTAAGACTCTTCACCAAGATGGGATGAGAGGGATGCAGCTGAGAAAAGGAAGGCACACAGCACCCTGGAGCCTTGTGCCAAGTCCCTTATTTTGACTGGGCTTCCAGTTAGATGTTTTCTCATTTCAAAGCATAGGCTTGGTGAGGCTGATTTCACAGTTCTGGGGGCTGGGTGCCAAGCTACAAGTCTGGACAATTGCCCAATCAATGAAAAGTTTTTTTGTTTTCAGGCACAGAATGTACAAACAAAGAAGAGTTAGAAGGGAGGTTTGGGCTAGGTTGATACAATTTTAGGTCCCTTTCAAAAACAATGGTCACTTCTTTCCCCCTGCATCTGTACTTTCCCCCTGATGTCCCCTCCCTTTCCTTTGTTAATGAAATTCCTATCTCGGAGTTGAGAGCACAAATAAAAAGCCAGTGTGTAAGCAAGCCTGTGGGAAGATGCTCTCCAAGTGTGAGAGAGTGTTCAGTGGCTCGTGTGACCACAGTGGAAATGTTTCTAAGTGTGAGGGTATGTGTGTGGGAGTGGAGACGCGATTAGTCAACGTTTATCTGCAGTTTATAGCTAGATACGGCAGGTAATAGTCAAATGCGGAATACGAAACGAATTCAGTGGAAATGATTTCAAGAGGATAAAGGACAGGGTTTGGTGAGATCATTTATAGGAGTATCTGCGTGCGTTTGCTGGTACATAGCACAGACTGGTAAGTGCCACCCAGATACACACGTCTTATATTTTTCACTTCACTGGAGAAAGAAAAGGCCCACTTGATTCTCTTGGGAACAGTGGCTGTCTGTGAAAGAAGAGCAGCAATCATTCAGAATATTTCTTTCCTTCTTGGAAAAGGGGATAATGGTAATAAAACATGTGTGGGAGAAAAGTGAGACAGGGGGCCTAGCCCACCCCATCCCTGGTTACCAGAGGAATTCTTTTGTTTTCTGCCTAATTCATTGCTGAATTTTTGACCGTCGTATGGCCAAATCAGAATTCTTGCCTCCCAGATTTTTTGAATGCAGGGTCTATATCTTGTTCATTTTTGACATCCACAGTGCCTGGCAAAAATTATTATGGCAATGAAAATGAGGATAGTGATGAGGATGATCATCTTCCTCCTCATCATCTAGAATCTAGAGAAACTGACTATATACCAGTTTCCATGTAAAACACTTTACAGTTAGCTTCTTTATTTACTCCTCACAACTCTGTGAGTTAATTTTTTATTATTGTAATTTTACCGACTAGGACACTGATGCTTGGAAAGATTTAATCACTTTCCCAAGGCTCCAGCAAATGATAGAGGTGGAATTTGAATCCAGAATTTTGGATTCCAGAGTCTGGGTTTACACTCAGGACTGGTTTGAACCAATACTAAGAAAGTTGCCTAAAAATGTTTTAACTTACCCTTATTTCTTTACTTGTTTATCATCGGTCTTCCAGAATGTGACTTCTGTGACCTCAATGACCTTGCCTACCTTGTCTGTTCCTGTGACCCCAGCACCCAGCAGTGTTTGCCACATAGTAGGTGCTCAATAAATATGTACTATTTGCTCAGTTTGTAAATTCCTTTGAAGGCCACATAACCCAACAGACAGAGGACCTGGTGTTATCAGAGTCTCATGTTGGTTCTGACATATTTCTTTTGCTCTTGCATAATGTGTTGGTTTCAAGCTATTTCCCTTTATCCAGTGTATCATGGAGATGAAACTAAAAGTGGCAAAAACCTACAGCAGTTTTGCATCACTTGAGAATTCTGCAGGTATGCGGTTTCATGTTATTCAGAAGTGCAATGAAGTCACCAAGAACCCAAGCCTTTCCGTTTTTTATGCTGTAGCCTGCAGGGTGACAGTGTCAAGTCCTCTCACTATAGCCAGATCGCTGCAGTAGCTCCGTACATCACATCCTGAAACAAAAACATGCAGAGCAGGTAGGAAGGGACATGGGCTATCTCCTTAGTATCTCCTTTTGGTTGTTAGAGAGAAAAATCTTTGCAGAAGCCACTAAAAGAATTCCAGTTACGGCTCCAGGCTGGAAACTGGGCTGAATGACCACCACATTGGCCACACTCATCATCTGCAATGAGGAAATGAACCGAGTTGATCATGGGCCATTTCATGGCTCCCAGGGAAGGTTCCACCTTCCCCAGACAAATTTCCATGATACCTGAACAAAATCCGGATTCAAATAACAAGGAAGAAGTAGAACAGTGCACCAACAGCCAAACCACAGTGTGAAAATCTAAAGTGCTTTATAGCTTGAGTACCAGTCTCGGCCATGGCTATTAGGTCTCACTATAATAGTCCTCTGTTTCTGAACGGATCAAAAAACTATGGTATATTTATTTACACAATGGAATTCTACACAGCAGAAAGAAAGAAGGAGCTCCTACCCTTTGCAACAGCATGGATGGAACTGGAGAGCATTATGCTAAGCGAAATAAGCCAGGCAGTGAGGGACAAATACCCATATGATCTCACCTTTAACAAGAACCTAATCAACAAAACAAACAAACAAGCAAAATATAACCAAAGACACTGAAATTGAGAGTAGGCTGATGGTGACCAGAGGGGAAAGGGGAGGGAATTTTAGGGGAAAAGGGTGAGGAGTTTGCAGGAGCAATTATAGAGGACACATGGACAGTAACTGGTGGGGGGGTGGGACGCAGGAGGGAGGTGGAGAGGGCTGGGGGGTTGGGC
>PVJI01023672.1:0-16412 GCA_004026765.1 Micronycteris hirsuta
CTGGGGCTGACTCTGGTCCTCTCACAGCTCCAGGTTTTAATGTCTCACCGTGTGAATGTTCAAATTCCCCTGTAATCTTGGGCATCAATCATCATATGTGTTGGAATACTGCTGCGTTTTCGCCCCGTTCCTCAGAAAATCAACCAGTGGGTAGGAGGACGTAAACTCTGTTCCTCCTAACTCGCCGCCATCTTCCTCCCTCTTATTTTTAACTTTTAATTTACTCTTCACAGCCCTGACTGGTGTGGCTCAGTGGATTGAGTGCTGGCCTGCGAACCAAAGGGTCACTGGTTCGATTCCCAGTCAGGGCACATGCCTAGGTTGAGGGCCAGGTCCCCAGCAGGGGGCTCTTGAGGGGCAACTGCAGATTGACATTTCTCTTTCACTCTTCTTCCCTTCCCCTCTCTTTAAAAATAAATAAAGAAAATCTTTAAAAATAAAATTCACAACTAAATGTTGTTTGATACTGCACAGTTGCTTCTCAGACTCTGTATTTTCCTTTATCAACTAGATCTGAAAAGAGAAACTGAGTGTTATCTTCAGTTGTTTGATAAATAGGTTTTGATAAGAAAAGTCATGATGAGATTATGTGGCAATTTCACTGTAGAAGTAGAAGGAGGCCAGTGGCAGACAGGCTGCCAAATTCCAAAGAGCAAAGACAAGTCTTAAATATCAGGAAGCAGTCATGAAGATTGTATTTGAAAGCCAGTAATTCCTGGCAAGAAGAGTTTCTGGGTTTGGGGCTGGAACTCAAAAAATGCCACAGAGCTAATACCCTTCAGAAAGATGAGGTAAGAGGAAGAACTACAGTTTGAGGTACAGATATTTGGAAGGGGAAAGGGCAGAAAAAAGTCATGGGGAAGCCAGGTATTTAAGACATGCAGAGGGAATGTTAGCGAAATAGGTACATAAGTAAACAGAAGTTGGGGAGATCAAATGGCATAGCTCTGGGATTGTGTATTGTACCATTAATAATTGGGAGAAGTGAGGAGCTAAAAAGTACTTGAGAGATATCACAGAGTGAGAGAAAATTAAACTGAGATCAGTAGAGGCAGAAGATATGAGGGCTAGTGAGAGAGGTGAGCAATAACCAGATAACGTCACAAACCAATGGAAAATTTGGATCGTAATTAATACTATAAGGAAAAACACAACTTCATGTGAGAGTTCATATTAGAAGCCATATGACCTGGTCTAAGAAATCAGGAAGCTCTTTAGGGGATATTCAAAAGAGGAGAAGAAATTAACAAGATGAAGTGGGGGGTGTTCCAATAGTGAGGAGCACAGTTACAAACACCCTTAGGGGCAGGAATCAGATGTAGCATTTCAGACACTAAAAAAGACCATGGAGTTTGGAATGGAGAAGAGAGTGAGAGACAGCAGAATGAGAGGAAGAAAGCTTGCTGATTAACTATAGGTATTCTAGTCTTTCTGCTCAGAACAATGGGAAGTCAAAAAAGGGTCATAAATAGAGGAGTGACATAATCTAATGTGTCTCCAAAAAGATCACTTAGGCTGCTATATGCAGAATGAGTGGGAGCTGAGAGGAAGGAGGGAAGATGGTGACCAGAACATTGTCCTAGTTGAGAGAGATGGTACAGTTTGAGCTGGGATGGTAGCAGTGGACATGGACAAATAGCGATAGTAAAACTTTCTGATCCCAGTGGCTACACGAATTGAGGGACAAGGGCATGGCTCCTGGACCTCTAGTCCACAATGGGTGTGTAAGGGTGTTTTCCAGTTTATAATGAGTGCATGAGAGTGCTATCTAGTCTACAACAGGTGCATGACGGTGCTGTCCCTGAACTGAGATCACAAATTTGCTTTTGAAGTTGCCCTTCGAGATAAAATAGAGTGAATGGAGATGCTATGAAGACCTTTGTAGGTAGTGATTTGTAGCTCAGGAGAAATGAGATCAGGAGATATACTTTGAGTTGCCTTCATGTCCTCCATGTGGTCACTGAGGTGGAAGGAAGGCATGGAGGAATTTGCCTAGGTGGCAGTACACAGGGAGTGAGGTAGTGGACTTCAATGCTGAGGAAATGCAGCATTTAATGGTGAAGGAGAAGAAGGTGCACCTGCACAGGAGCCAGAGAACCTGCCAGAGAGCTAGAGGGAAAGGGGGTTACACAGAAACAAAAGGAAGAGTGCTTCAAGGAGGGAGAGATCAACAAAGATATATGGTGCTAAAAAGTCAAGTGAAATGATAGCTGGAAATTGTCAGTTGAATTTAAAGACATGACAGTCACTGGAACCTTAGCAAAGAGCTCTGCTGGAAGAATGGTGAGAGTAGAAGCTAAATGGGAGAGAGTCGTGATGAGTAAGGTAGCAAATAACAAAGAAGACTCAGACATATAATTGGAGAGGGGAGGAAATGATAAAATCATAGCTAGAGGAGAATGAGGGCTCAAAGGAAGACTTATTTTTAATGGGATAGTTCTAATGCTGTTGTAACAAATTACCACAAAATTTGTGATTTAAGGACACATACATTTATTACTTTATCATCCATAGGCCAGAAGATACCATCTATAGCACAGGGAAGAGTTGATCTTGAAGAGGAGATCACAGCATCACCATTCCCTTTCATTTTTAGGGTAATACAATGGCCTAAATGGGCCCTCACTTTCATTTTCTCCTTTTTCCCACCCTTTCTACACACTCTAAGTCAGATCAGTTTTCCTAAAGTACAACCTGTGCAAAATCTTCAGGAGTCCCCCAGTGTATCTGAGTAAAGCTGAGACTCTTTGATAGTCGACGTACTTCCATGATAAAGTGGGGAAAAGTATTTCTTTTTTTTTTTTTAAGATTTTATTTATTTATTTTTAGAGAGAGGGGAAGGTAGGGAGACAGAGAGGGAGAGAAACAGCAATGCGTGGTTGCCTCCCACATGGCCCCCACCGGGGACTCAGCCCGCAACCCAGGCATGCGCCCTGACTGGGAATCGAACCGGGACCCTCTGGCTCCCAGCCCACGCTCAATCCACTAAGCTAGACCAGCCAGGGCAGGAAAAGTATTTCTGGCATCCTTTTCTACTCTTTATACAGGTGTATATATCCTAGACTTCCAGGCAAACAAAACGGCCATTTCCTGCATTAGATTTGTCTCCACATCTCATCTCCACTGCTCATGCCTCTCCAAGCATGAATGTATTCTCTCCAAGTCCACTCCTGATTGAAATCCTACCCATTTGTAGTAGGCAGAAAAATGCCCCCCCAAAGGTCTATACCTTAGTGCCTGGAACCTGTGAATATATTACCTTAAATGGCAAAAGGTACATTGCAGTTGTGATTAAGGTTACAAACCTTGAGATGGGGATATTCTTTTGTATTATTCAATGTAATCAAAAGGGTCCTTAAAAGTGGAAGAAGAGGGCGGAAGAGGAGGTTAGAGAGATGACAGTGTAAGAAGGACTTGACCCGCTGCTGACTTTGAAGATGGAAGAAGGGGCCACATTCCAAGAAATGCAATGGCCTCTTGAAGGTTTGAAAAGCCCTTAGTTTATAACCAGTAAGAAAAAAAGTATCATCCTACAACCACAAAGTACTAAATTCCTTTTCCAACCCAAACGGAAAGGAAACAGAGTCTCCCCTAGAGTCTCTGGAGAGGAATGCAGCCTTGGTTTTAGCTCAGTGAGATCTGTATTGGACTTCTGGCCTCCAGAACTGTAACTTAATAAATGTATGTTGCTTCAAGCCACTAACTTTGTGGAATTTGTTAGGGCAGCAATGTACAAATAGGAATTTGTTAGGGCAGCAAGAGACTATTATACCCTCCTTCACGGCCTATTTCTAATTCAACATCTCCTTGATGATCTCAGAAACGACCACTTTCCTTTGCACTCCCAACAGCACAGCTTGCATGAGAAGTGGTCTGGTATCATAGTGATCTATAGACTCGTCCTCATTCTCCTATTAGACTTTAGCTCCTAGGACTCAGGTGGGGACAGAAGCTGCTATAGTATCTAGCCCCTTGCCTAGTACATGGAAGCCACTCAACAGTGATTTTTCTTATATAATAAGTGAACAAATGGCATTCCCCATAAAGGTGGCAGAAACAAAACACCCAAAATGAATGTGCCCTTTTTCTTTTCCCTCAGGTTAGATCTTATTGTCTTAACTTTGAAATTAGAAGTCATTCCTTCTCTGTCATCAGTGGCTCCAAAATCATTTGAATGTTACTGTTCACAGGAAATACTATCCTTGCCACATAGTTAATTTTAATTAGTTAGATTTTGTGCCTTTCCTCAGAACAAGACCTTGATACTTTAAGGGATTAATAATAAATGATTAATTTATCTGTAAATGGCTGTTGACAACCAAGGTATTATTTTTCTTAATGCTGCTGATAATAAGATACGTTTACGCAAAATGGGGCTTCACTTGCTTATGAAGGACTGAGTCTCCATTTGAATCATTCTCTTCAGGGTGGAATTCTGATAGAGGAAAAAAATACAATGGTGACTATAAGTTGTACTTAGACTTAGAAAGAGGGGGAAAATGATTTCCACCTGATCAAGAGGCATGTCCATCTATACTGAATGAATATCATGATGATAGTAACGAGAGGGACAGTACAATTATACACTAATAAAATCCAGAAAAACAAAGCTACAGTGTTCAAATACCAGTGTGAAAGCATAAAGCAAGATTCAAATTCTAGACATCATTACTCCGTTGATGATGGATGCACGAATTTCACGGATCCCAGAACTAGAAATTTAAGAAGTCAAGTCACAAGGAAAATATATTTTAAGCAGTTGAAACTACACTAACAATCACAACTCAGAGGTGAACTAATGAATTAATTTTATATTGAGTGGTTAGAATGGTGGATTTTGTTTTCCCCAGGCTCTTACTGGTTCCTAATCTTCAGTGATCCCCTCCCAGTATACCTTACATCTGGCAAAGAATATGAGTTGAAGATCTTTCTAATGAATGTACAAACTACTCAAATATTGAATGTAGTTAGCTACAGAAATCTACAGAAAATTTAGGTAAAATCTGGTGAGGAAGGGAAGAAGCATCAGGAAATTACAGGGGGAAACCAAGAAGTGCAATTGGAGCAGTAGCTCAGAGAAGGAACACTTGGGAGACAGAAAAAGACATGAGTGGGAGCTGAGCTCCCAGTGGGAAAAAAATCAATGAGCATTGGCACACCTACAACAGGGCTATTAAACCGTGGTGTCCACCCTGTGAGTATAGAATTATTCTTGGCAGATTTCTCAATTTTCTTGCCCAGATTAATTTTTAATTACTAAATATATTCCAAATGGTGTAGGATCACATAGGCTCCCAATCCCAGGTCCTTTATATTAGCAGGCCCTACAAGGAAGTAAAAAATAAGAGTCTTTAAAAATACCCTTTGAAGTCCTGGCCTAATTCTCATGAAGGTCATGCTATGTCACCATGTATGAGTCCGGGGCTGGTCCCAGGTGTGGTTGCTGGTCCCAGAAGACCATGTCCGAGCCCATTTTGAGTGCATTTCCTCTGTTAACTAATAACCACTGTATATTTAAATTTGAAGGAGATGGAAAGCCTTTAAGATTCAAAGGACTGAATCTCTTTAAGTAGAATTTCAGGAATTATAAATATTTTTCATTCATCCATTCACCACATGTGTATTGAATTCCAGGCACTGGGATTTTACTGAAGAGCAAATTGAGACAGAATCTGTCATCATAGAATTTACAGCCTGGAGGAGGAGGTGTTAGCAATCAAATACTCATTAAAACAAGTGTATAATTAGAAACAGTATTAAGTGCCATATAATCTAATTCCTTAACCTACTGGGCATGAGAGGCAGTCAGGGCTGGCCTTCTGAAGGGAATGATCTCTGAGAGCTGAAAGGCAGTGGAAGTGAACCATGAAGCAGTGTGACAGGGTGGCAGCAGCCATCCAGCTCTGTGCCTGGAGAATTTCTGCACGGAGTAGGCGGAACAGGGCCTACGCTTACCTACAAATGCAATGTGAAGGTTGTAGCCTGTTTGCTCTTCCTGGATGGACCCCCATTTTTTTTTTTTTTTTTTTTTTTTTACCAAATAACTCCCTTCTGGGTGGCACTGCTAGTAGTGACCCATGGGCCATAATTGGGTTAGAGGAGGGGTAGAAACTTGTCCCCAAACTGCTTTGCAGATCTAGAAGCGCTGTTTTAACCTGGGTTGTATGTTTAGATGAAGTGGTAAAGGAGATGTTGGTGACTTAAGTCCCTCTCTTGTCCCCTTCCAGCGTCACCTTGAGACAGAGGACTGACAGAGCACCTCCCCATCAGGCCCACAGCACACAAAAACAGTGTAATTTAACTTCTTTTAAAATCAGGAGAAAAGAGTGAATATAATAACTATGAATATATAATAGTAAGTCCAGCCTGGATTATATTTGCCTTTATACACAGTCATATTTTTTCAATTAGCAACAACTGAGGCTCAGATAAACCTCTTTGGCTCCAAAACTGCCACTGCTCAAAGACACAGTCATAAATATTTTAATTGCAGCCCTGGGCAGTGCCTGTGGCAGGAGGGCTTGAGGGAGGAGTAGTGGGACTTTACTGACCTAAGCTTAATGGGAAATCCCTCAGATGGTCTAAGCCAAGGAGGGACCTGACTTTAAAAAACCACTCTGGCCATCATGTGGAGAGTGGATGGTGGAATTGGTGGGGAACGGCCACAAGCAGAAGTGGTACAAGCTATTGAGCGATTAGGGCCTCACTGAGGTGAGAAAAGAGGTGATGAGGCTTTGTCAGGCCAGGGTGGTGTTTGCTAAGGCTACCTAGCAAAGTACCACAAACAGAAAGTTATTGTCTCACAGATCTGGAGGGTAGAAATCTGAGATCAAGATCAGCAGGATTGGCTCTCTCTGAAGGATGAGAGGGAGACTCTGTTCTAGGCTTCTTCCCTCACTTCAGGTGGCCTCAGATATTCCTTGGCTTGTTGGTAGCCATCTTCTCCATGTGTCTTCACACCATCTTCCTCTGTCCATGTCTGTGCTCAAACTTCAGCCATAAGGAAACATAATCATACTGGGTTAGGGCCCACCCTAATGATCTCATTTCAGCTTGATTCCCTCTACAGAGATCCCATCTCCAAGTCAGGCCACACTCTGAAGTGCCGGGTGTTAAGACTCCAACATACAAACACAACTCAACCCATAGCAAGGGGTCAGCAAACTGTGGCTCATGAGTCATATCTAGCCTACCATCTGTTCTCATATAGTTCATGAGCTACAAATGATGTTTCCATTTTTAAATGGTTTGGGAAAAAATCAGAAAAAGAATAGTATTTTATGACTCACGATAGTCATATGCATCTATATGTCAGTGTCTGTGAATAACACTTTACTGGAACCCAGTCACCTTCCTTTACTGACTCAGTGTCTAGGGCTGCTTTTGCTCCACCTAAGAACTCAATGGGTGAAAACAGACCACATGGCCTGCAAAGCTAAATGTTTGCTCTCTGGCTTTTTATAGGAAAATTTTGCCAACACTCACTCTCGAACCACAGTACAGCAGAACATTGGGTTAGATAGGGGCTGGCAAAGAGGATGATGTCAGTGACTCCTGCTTTTGGCAACTCCCCCACCCCAATATTATAAAGCCGAGGATGTGCAAATGCCTTTGAAGACCAACTGGGTGAATAAGATGAACCTGTATTTGGAGCTGTGAAGAAGAAAAGATCACCAGGGCCTGGGGAGGAAAGCATGCCTTGCCTAAAAGTTTTCAAAGTCCATTTTTGTGAAAACACTTTGCTGGTGAAACAACACAAACCTGGAAACCAAATTCAGGCTGACTTGCTGGTTCACAAATCCCACTGACTTAGAAGGCTGGTGCGTGGAGGCCAGTCAGGATTAAAAGGAGAAATATGAAGCCCCTGTTAGTGAAATCCCAGTTGCCTGTCCACCTGGTTCCAACAACACCAGGTGCCCCACTGGTTTTCTCTCCAGAAGGCCCTCAGCACTTACCTAGGAGCTCCCTTTCCCCATCTTCTCTGAGCCCGTTTGCTCCCAGGCCCACTTCTGCCTCCATCCTAGGACTGAGCCTTCCTGTACCCTGGCCTGCGCGAGCCTAGGAAGAGAGGACTGAGCACCCTCTTCCATAGGGAGACAATTTGGAGGCTGGCTTGCATCCAGGCGAGGAGAGCACAGCAGTGTGGGCAGCTGCAGGTGTGTGAGGGACACCTGAGATCAGGACCACAGCCAGTCTCTGAATGAAGGCTCCAACGATAGGCTTAAGCCTGCAAATGTAAGTGGGCTACTTCGCAACAACCTCCCTGGAACTGCCTGTCAGCTAGTGCCTCCCACTCACCTGAGACAGACTCTGTTGGCCCTGACTTCCACACAGCTTTGCTGCCCAGGGTCTTCCACTGGCCAGAACCTACCCCCAGGCTTCAGTTTTGTCTCCTGGAGGCTCTTCTGAGGTTCCAGGGAGAGGGACATATGAGTAAATATGGGAAGAAAGGAGAAGCCTTACCTCACTGCTGTCAGTGCTATGACAAGGATTATTTTAATCCTAGTTCCATCCTCAGCACCTAGAACAGGGACGGACACATAGAAAGTGATCACAAGCTGTGAAAGAATGATTGAAATTGACTGCTTTTTTTTTTTTTTAATTTTTAAACATCAATGTGTGGTTGTCTCTCAAATGGCCCCTACAGGGGATCTGGACTGCAACCCAGGCATGCGCCCTGACTGGGAATCAAACCAGCGACCCTTTGGTTCGCAGCCCACACTCAATCCATTGAGCCACACCAGCCACGGCGAAATTGACTGCTTTCTAATGTTATGATTTCAGGTGCCCAGGAATGCTGTAGGTGTATTGTATTTCCATGTATTTTCCATAAGGTTTCAATCCTTAGTACTTTTTCCCACTGATTGCTCTAAAAGTGTCCATCACTCTGATCTTAAAACAGTTCCCCATCCTGCCACCACCTCCAAGAAGACTTCCCTGATCCTGGGCAGCCAGCATATGGTCGCTGGTCTCAAAGCCAGCCCAGTGTACTGGAAAGACCTAGCCTTTGGAACTAACACTTCTAGTTAGTTTTGAGTTTGTGACCAAGTTTCTTAAAACTTTTCACAATCCTGGTTTCCTAATTTATAAAGCAGGGATTAATATGTCTTGTAGTGTCATGAGGGTCAAATTAGACCAGGTATGTGAAATTTCTGGCATATTACAGGTGTTTGTTGAATAAATAAATGTTTTATTTAGAGACATTTTGAAGAGCAGAGTTTACGAAATATCAAAACAGTGAACTGAACATCCTAGACGGGAGGATAAAATCAGTCATCTTCCTGTGAGTTCTCAGTATAATGAATCAAATTATTAACAAATTTGGGGAGAGAAATATATTTCTACAGAAAATAATAGCACCATAGCTGTGCATTCTTAGGAATCATGAACAGAAATCTAAAAAAGGCATTTATGATGATTCCTAAGTGAGGCATAGCTGTGACCAGTATCCTGTAAATATTGAATTGTTTTTTATAAAATTATTTAGCCATATTAAATTGTACATGCTGAAAACACCAACCGAATTCAGGGACTTTGAATGGAATTTCCCAAACCTTGGGGAAAAAATGCCATAGTTGAGTATCATAACTGCCAGCTGTGGATTGATGCAGAGCCACTTTAAGCGGGCAGCTCCGGGGATAGCCTATTTGGTTTAAACACATGTCTGTGCACTTGGAAACATGGTTTTAAAACAGTACCCCAAGTCCTGGCCAAGTAGCTCACTTGGTTAGAATGTCTTCCAGATACACCAAGGTTGTAGATCACCAGTCAGGGCACATAACAAGAATCAACTAATGAATTTGTAACTAAGTGGAACAACAAATCAATGTTTCTTTCTCTTTTTTTGTAAGTATATTTGATTGATTATGCTATTACAGTTTTCACAATTTTTTCCCTTTATCCCCCCTTCCAGGTACCCCCCAACCCTCCAGCATTCCCCCCATTTAGTTCATGTCCATGGTTTGTACATACAAGTTCTTTGACTTCTCTATTTCCTACACCATTCTTAACCTCTCCCTGTCTATTTTATGCCTGCTGATTCTTCTTCCCTGTAACCCCCCCACTCTTCCCCTCCCCTTCCTCACTGAAACCCTCCGTATGATATCAATTTCTCTGATTCTGTTCCTGTTCTACTTATTTGCTTAGTTTTTATTTTTGTTTTTTTTGGTTCAGTTGTTGATAGTTATGAATTTGTTGTCATTTTATTATTCATAGTTGTTGATAATCTTCTATTTCTTAGATGAGTCCTTTTAACATTTCCTATAATAAGGGCTTGGTGATGATGAACTCCTTTAACTTGACCTTATCTGGGAAAGACTTCATCTGCCCTTCCATTCTAAATGATAGCTTTGCTGGATAGACAGTAATCCTGGATGTAGGTCCTTGTCTTTCATGACTTTGAACACTTATTTCCAGCCCCTTCTTGCCTACAAGGTTTCTTTTGAGAAATCAGCTGATAGTTTTATGGGCACTCCTTCATAGGTAACTTTCCTCTTGCTGCTTTTAAGATTCTCTCTTTATCTTTAATCCTGGGTAACTTAATTATGATGTGCCTTGGTGTGTTCCTCCTTGGGTCCAATTTCTTTGGAACTCTCTGGGCTTCCTGGACTTCCTGGAAGGGTATTTCCTTCCTCAGATTGGGGAAGTTTTCCTTCATTATTTGCTCAAATAAGTTTTCAACTTCTTGCTCTTGTTCTTCTCCTTCTGGCACCCCTATGATTCTGATGTTAAAGTGTTTAAAGTTATTCCAGAGTTTCCTAAGCCTCTCCTCATTTTTTTAAATTCTTGTTTCTTCATTCTGTTCCTCTTGGATGTTTATTTCTTCCTTTTGTTCCAAATCGTTGATTTGAGTCCGGTTTCCTTCCCTCCACTGTTGGTTCCCTGTATATTTTGCTTCATTTCACTTTGGGGTAGCCTTAATTTGTTCTTTTATTTTGCAACTGAGCTCAGTCAGTTCTGCGAACATCCTGATTACCAGTGTTTTGAACTCTGCATCTGATAGGTTGGCTATCTCCTCGTCACTTAGCTCTTTTTTCTGGAGTTTTCATTTGTTCTTTCATTTGGGTCATATTTCTTTGTCTTGGTGCACCTGCTATGTTGTAAGGGGGCAGGGCCTTAGGTATTCACCCCAGCAAGGCAAACCTCTTTGCTGTGTTGTGGTGCTGTCTGTGGAGGAGGGGTCAGAGGAGAAACAATGCTGCTAGCTTGCTCTGCTCTAGCCTCAGTTTCCAACAAACTCACTTGTGTGAGACTGGGAGTTTCTCCTGCTGTAGCAATCCCCCCAGTAGTTTATGGCTAGCTTTGAGTCTTTATTTTTCCATTCAGCCAGCCCTGCCTCGCCCACGCAGTCCATGGCCTTGCTACAAGTCCTCTCTGCTTGACTGCCCATCTCCTACTGGTCTGGGTGAATGTTTCTTTAACTCCTTGGTTTTGGAGTTCCATGCAGTTCGCTTTTCTGGCACTTCTGATTGTTTATTGTTTTTAGATTTGTTGTTATCCTTCTTTTGGTTGTGCGAGGAAGCAAAGCATTTCTACCTACACCTCCATCTTGGCCAGAACTCTCCAATGTTTCTCTCTCCCCCCTCTCTTTTCCCCTCTCTCTCTAAGACCAACAAATAAAACTATAATTTTACCTGCAAAATCTATAAGACAAAGTTATAATTTTTATTGTATTCTAAAGAAAACTATGTTTTTATTGAAAGTCATTCTCATATGAAAAACAGAAAATTGGTTTGTGTGACTGCACAGTTAATTGACATTTGGTTTGAAGATAATTTATTCTTTTTTTTTGTTTTGTTTTTTCTTGTGTGTGTGTGTGTGTGTGTGTACATACCTACATATGGTTTTGATACAGAAAACTTTATGCTCCAATTATATTCTCCCCAACAGTTAATGAGAGTGCTTCACACCCTCCTCAATAATGGGAAATTTCCGTAATTTCTCAACAGCTCAGTTATCAGCATTTCAGAATCCTTTATGGCCATCATTGTTGTTTTGTTAAGTATTTTATATTTTTTAAACCAACACCTATGTAACACTATGTGTCAGAGACTATTCTGGTGTTTTTATGAATATTAACTAATTTAATCTTCACAATAACCCAATGAAGTGAACACTATTGTTAATCTTAACCTCAGATGAAGAAATGGTTAAGCAACTTGAAGCTCATATAGCTAGTAAGTGGTGGAGCTGGGATTTGAACCTTCCTTTTTATTCCAAAGTCCATCCTCTTGACTGCTATGCCTTTTGGAGGAAAAAAGACCTAGCTGCCTAGGAGATGAAACTGGAAAACAGGGATCAGAGAGCCAAATCCTCACCACCAGACCAGCTGTATTTTCTCTTTTTTTTTTAATCTTCATGTCTCCAGGGGACTCACCATGGAACTCTTCTTCTTCTTCTTCTTCTACTTTTTAAAAAGATTTTATTTATGTAGTTTTAGAGAGGGGAAGCTGAAGATAATTTATTCTTAAACTGGTGGTGCTTGATAGTGACAAAAGGTGTAGACCAGTGGAGTAGTAATTTTAAAACTTGGGTTCAACCATTTATGCTTGCCTTTACAGCTTTTCTTTAGTGAAAGTGGTCTAGCTAAGTGGCAGGTAAATTAATGAAATTTAACATTCTCAAGCAACCAAAATATACACTGCCAATATATAAAGACAGTGTGCTAAGTCACAGATTTTTGTGAAGGTGACAAGGCATCCTTCTTAAAGGTTCTCAAACAACACAGACATATGATTGGCAAAGCACCAGGGTGGTGGAAAATTGGAGAGGACCCTGGGCTAGGATGACAGAAGCTCTGTTTATTTGTGATTCACAGACTGGAGCAGAAACCCTCCAACAGTGTTGTCTGTGCAGACAATCTAGGGAATTTGTTTTATAAAGTACATTCCTTGACTCCACACCAGGAAGACAAACAATCCAATTAAAAAATGGGCAAAGGACCTGAACAGGCTTCTCCAAGGAGGACATACGAAGGGCCCAGAGACATATGAAAGGATGCTTAGCATCACTAGCCATCAGAGAGATGCAAATTAAAACCACAATGAGATACCACCTCACACTGGTGAGAATGGTCATCATAAACAAATCAACAAACAACAAGTGCTGGTGATGATGTGGAGAAAGGGGAACCCTATACACTATTGGTGGGAATGTAGCCTGGTGCAGCCACTGTGGGAAACAGTATGGAATTTCCTCAGAAAACTGAAAATGGAATTGCCTTTTGACCCGGCAATTCCACTGCTGGTATTATACCCTAAGAGCCCTGAAACACCAATTGAAAAGAACCTATGCACCCCAATGTTCATAGCAGTGCTATTTACAATAGCCAAGTGCTGGAAGCAACCTAAGTGCCCATCAGCAAATGAGTGGATCAGAAAACCGTAATCTGCTGGTTTGCAGCCAGAAGTTATGGGGACTTATCTTCCTAGCAACAGAATCCTGGGCTTGGGGGTCGGGTGTGGGGCCTCGCTCCCAAGATACCCCTCCCGAATTTTTATCCACCACATGTGGATGTGGGTTCAGCCCGTTCCATGTCTGGGCCCCTCCTACCAGTCTGGATGGATGTGATTTCTTTAATTTCATAGTTGTCTGACTTCCATTTTGATCAATTCCTGATTTCCTGAATGATGGTTGTTCTATGTTTAGTCATAATTTTGATGTGGTTGTGCAAAGAGGCAAGTCATGTCTGCCTATGCCACCATCTTGACCAGAAGATCAACTGTATTTTTTATGCACTGGCTCAAATAACCCTTCTGCTGGCAGGAAGTGTAGGAAGGTATTTGGAAGCCAGATTCAGCCCTATTTACATCTTTTAGCCTCTTCACAAGAAGGGAAGCCAATACCTTGGTTTTACTGAAAGATGATGGCCTTCCTCATCAGACCGTTCCTGAGTGGAAGAACCCCACAGTTCTTGAACTCCAGTATTGTGATCATTACTGATTCTTACTTAGTACATTCATTACAAAAAGCATTTTAGCCACTCAAATTTTTCTCTGAAAATTATTCAAGTGCCTTTCACCATGTGTATGTATATATATACACACAACAGGGAAAAATAACCTTTGGACTCGGCCCAGGGCAATTTTGTGTCTCAGAGAACTGTTTGCAAAGCTAATAAGAAAGCAGATATTATGACTACTAGACTGATGATTGCCTGACTGAAAATTAAACATATTGTTTAGAATTAGTATCACTGCCTTGACTGGTGTGGCTCAGTTGGTTGGAGCATAGTCCTGTACACCAAAAGGTTGGGGCTTCAATTCCTGGTCAGGGCACATACCTAGGTTTTGGGTTCAGTCCCCAGTTGGAGTGTGTTTGGGAGGCAACCAATCAATGTTTCTTACATCGATGTTTCTCTCTCTCTCCCTAATCAGTAAACATATTTTTTTTTTTTTTTAGAATTAGCATCACTATTAGCTTTTCTGCACCATAGCGATGCCTTGATTCTATGGATGAAATTATTCCCACCCTTGCCTCTGTATTCTAATTGAACACTCTTTGGGCTTCTGCCTGAATCAGTTGGTCCCAAATAGCTATTTTTTTAATTAATTAATTATTATTATTTTTCTTTACTCGAGGACATTTTTTTTCATTGCTTCTAGAGACAGAGGAAGGGAGAAAGAAACATTAAGGCAAAGGCTGTCACTGTAACAAAAAAGTACCAGTGGGTCCCCAGGCCCAGATGGGAGCATGTGGAACTGGAGGGAAGTGACAGAAAACACCAAGCAGGTGCCTCCTCCTGTGTCAGCTTCCTCAGCAAATCATCTGAGTTCAGACTCAAGTCAGACTGGCCAGCCACCAGGAAGTGGGTTTCCAAACCCTCCTAAATTTCAGAAATAAGTTTCAGTGGAACATCTCTCAATCTGGCTATGCAGGATTAAAGGGATTCTTTTCCACGCATGAGAAAGCATAGCCCTGGGATCCTACACGTTTCTGAGCAAAGTCTCCAGTGTGTAAGATGGTCCAAGCCGGCATACGTGGATTCACGTTTGTGGAAGCAGAATTCCCTGAAGAGGAATTTGGCTAAAATATTTCTTTAGATTTACTGCCTTGCTGAGTCCCTCCCCCCACCCCCCCCACCCCCCCGCCCCGGATCAAAGGGCTTATGCTAATGAATGCCAGGGCCCTTCCTGCCCAAATATTTACAGTTCTTGAGTAATCAGCCCAAGCTTGCTGTTCCTCCATTTACATATCTACTCCTTTGATGTATCTTTCTGTATCTGTCTACTGCCTAGTTTGAATCCACGTTCTGTGCATAGTTAACGAAGGCCATTCTAATGCGAATGGGTCCTGAAACAACTAATAAAAAGCTGTTTTCTAATGCAGAATAAAATACACGTGACTACAATGGAAACCAGTTTTATTAAAATACAGTGATATGTTACTTAAAAATCTGATGCTATCGTAATATAGCATATTTCTTTATTTATGCATTAAGATCTAATGGCAGCCCTGCCAGTTTCCTCGGTTGGTTGGAACATTGTCCTGTGCACCAAAATGTTGTTGGTTTCATCCCAGCAGGGCACATACCTAGGCTGTGGGATCGATTCCTGGTATAGGGAGGCAAACAATGGGTGTTTCCCTTTCACATTGATGTTTCTCTCTCCCACTCTCTCCTCCACCCCACCTTGCCCCTCTCTCCCTCTAAAATCAATAAATATGACTTTGGGTGAAGATTTTTTTTTATTAATTATTTTATTGTTGTTCACTTACAGTTGCCTGCATTTACCCCCACTCCCAACCCCAGGCAAACCCACCTCCTTCCCTTGCTTCCACCCTCCCCTTTGGTTTTGTCCATGTGTCCTTTATAGCAGTTCCTGAATACCCTTGTCCCCATTATCCCCTTCCCCCTCCCCTCTGGTTACTGCCAGATTGTTCTAAATTTCAATGTCTCTGGTTATAATTTATTTCTCTGGTTGTATTTTGCTTGCTTACCTCACAAGCATCTTGGCTGTGGCTGATCTGAGTTCCTCAGTAGCTGATCTGGCCTTGGTGCCTTCTCTCATGAGTCCTTATATAAAACCCCTTAACATTTCATATAGTAAAGGCTGTGTGATGATGTACTCCTTGAACTTGACCTTATCTGAGAAGCACTTTATTTGCCCTTCCATTCTAAATGAAAGTTTTGCTGGATAGATTATTCTTGGTTGTAGGTCCTTGCTTTTCATGATTTGAAATACTTCTCTCCAGCCCCTTCTTGCTTGGAAGGTCTCCTTAGAGAAATCCGCTGACAGTCTTATGGGGATTCCTTTGTAGGTAACTGTCTCCTTTTCTCTTGCTGCTTGTAAGATTCTTTCCTTATTCTTGACCTTGGGTAATGTTGTTATGATGTGCCTTGGTGTGTTCCTCTTTGGGTCCCGCTTCTTTGGGGTTCTCTGAGCTTCTTGGATTTCAAGGAAGCCTATTTCCTC
>PVJI01023673.1:0-23121 GCA_004026765.1 Micronycteris hirsuta
CACAAATAACCACATATGCATATTACGTGGCTCCATGTACAGGAAATGTCCAGAATAGGCAAATATATGGGGAAAGAAAGTAGATAGGCAATTGTGTGGGACTCAAAGTAGAAGGTGGACATAGAGAATGACTGCTAATGGGTACAAGATATCCTTTTGATGTGATAAAAATGTTCAAAAATTACATTGTGGTGATGGTTGCAAAACTCTGTAGTATATTAAAATCATTGTCCATTTTAAAGGGGTGAATAATATTGTATATGAATTTTATATCATTAAGTTGTTTAAATTTTTATTTATTCATTTATTTTAGTACCACAGGAAAGAGCCACAGATGTTCTCTCCCTAGCAAGGTCCTGGTACTACTTCCAGATCCATTTAGATATTATCCACTACTGGTTTGGCTGAGTCCTCACCCTTCTGCCAGAAACTAGCAGAATTAACAGACAATAGCTCAGAAATCATCATTCATTAGGCAGTTGCTGAAAGACAACATTTTGTGAAAGAGATGAGATATTTTTGGTTAATGTAAAGTGAGTTGTAGCAAAATCTGTGTTGGAAAAGTTTAAAACATTTGGGTAGATATGTGGGGGAGGAGGGAAGAAATGGCCACGCACATCTCATAAGAAAAAAGTGACCATCAGGCCTTCTGGTCAGTGGATAGGACCTGAGCCTGTGGCATTACAAGGGCAATGCGCTGACGCTTGACCTTCCTCTCCCCTGTCTAGCCAGGGTGCCCTGTTTCTGAGGTCTAGGCTGCAGTTAGCTGATGGCCTGCCTATGTTGCAGCGATTAGAGAATATAATTTTTAAAAATTAAAGGGTCGAGCAATATGTTGAGATTAGAATGATTTGAAATTTGGCACGTGTTAGGTTTTTCATAAGTCTTTTGTTAGGATAGTGAATGCAAGACAAGCAGGAGTGGAGAGATTATCACTTTTGCAACCCATGAGTAGCTAATTGTATTTTAAACTTCTTTCATGCTGCACTTAACTTTCTCCCCCATGTTCTCCCATGACACTAACTGTGATTTCACAAGTTTCTACACATAAAAAGAAATATCCATGCCATTCCTTTTTCAAATACATCTGACCTGCCTTTCTTAAATAATCCTTTCCTTGATCAATGGTTTTCCCCTTGTTGATGAAGAATTGACTCTTACACCTGCCTTTTTGACTTCAGCCACTCTCACCTTAGGATAACCTTTGACTTCCATGCTCACTCCTGTCCCCTTTCAAAAACAATCTTCAGTCTTTTTTAATTCAGACAAGTACAAGATTTTTAAAAACCACTCCTTCTAGATGGACAGAGAGAAAGAGAGAGAACCATGTCTTCCAAAGTATTTAATTTGAACCTAACCATTGAATAATACTTAATTCCTCTTCTGAATGCCTTTCACTTCACTTTACTAGAGTTGGACAATGAAAAGAATTCTTAAAAATAATGTTTCTGTGTATTTTGGTTTTAACCAGACTATATTGGGTTGACCAAGAAGTCTGTTATGGTTTTTTTTTTTCCTTCGTACAATGGCTCTGGTAGTGCTCAGCTGGTTTTAACTTCACACAAAACAATTTTGTTACTGTATTGTGACAGCTGTCATATCAGCATGCACTAAAATCCCTTATCAAAACTGGTGAATTTTTGTGCAACCATTTTAATATTGAAGATCGAAGAAGATGTGCAATATTTTTGGCATATCATGCTTTATTATTTTAAGAAAAGTAAAAATGCAAATGAAATGCAAAAAAGATTTGTGCAGTGTATGAGAAGGTGCTGTGACTGATCAAATGCATCAAAAGTGGCTCATGAAGACTTCTGGTACTATTGACATTTTGGGTAAATAGTTGTTTGCTGTGGGGCTGGCTGTCTTATTCATTGGAAGGTGTTTAGCAGCACCCTTGCCCTCTACCCTTAGAAGCCAATAGTGGGAGACAGCCTACATATCCAAAATATTCAAATCGGTAAAGTTCTTGGTGAAAATGAAAGATGTGTCTTTTATTTTATGGACAAAACGTAATGGACTTTTTGGCCAACTGAATAGTATAGTATGCAAGATAGAAAAAAATGTGGCCAGTGATTTTAGAATTTGAGGGAACTTGCATTTCAATAAGAAATTAAAACTTTTGGGAACAGACTGTCTTGCCTTTTCTGCAAATCCTTGTTGCTGTTTTAGGCTGCTATTAAATACATGTTAACATTTTTGTGATAGTAATACATACCAAGAGAAACTGTTCTTGATTTGGAGGATATCTGGGGTCATATGATGTAATGGCATTGTAAGTGCTAGGGTCCAGACATGCTTCTGCCAGGCCAAGGTCTGTACCACAGGGTCCCACTTGGCCAGATGCCTGTTGCTTCTGCAGGGCCCTGCTCTTCCCTCAGGTAGCATCAGAATCACTAAGGAATAGCTTAAAACTAGAAGATCACAGTTAAACATAATTTCCTCATCTTGGGCTTGCAAAGTTCCCTGTTAAAGCCACACTGGTGGAAGAAATACAAGGTGAGATTATCCATAGTGAGTGCCAAGAAGGTCTTATAGCTTGACTTTATATCTTATGTGATTTAACTTCATGTATGTTAAATATGATTCATCACATTAATAGAAGGTAATAGAAGAGGAATTTTAATGAAACTCTAGTTGGGGTGGAAATAATTCTTGTTATTTTAGAAGATGTAAAAGTTGTGCTTTTGGGATGATGTGGATCTTCTATAAAGAACTAACAAATCCTATTGGCAGGAGATGAACTCCCCCTTTTTAAGACAAAAAGGATTATACAGACAAACAAATATTCTTAAACATAATAAAAGTAAAAATATGCAGCAAAAACAAAGCATACGCCCACCCTGGTGCCTTCCCTGGTCTTCTTTATTCTCAGAGCCACATTTTCCTTTTCCAGTTACCTGGAGGAAGAAACAAGTGGGACATAAAAATGCTACAATCCATCTCAGGAAGCCATAAAGATTTGTAAGACATCAGAGGAGAGGTGAAGCATGCCGACCATTGAAGGCTTCAGGCAGAAAGGAAGGGAGAAGAAGACTTAGGAGGGAAGAAGGAGCGAATTCACTGAGAATATGGTTTGGGTGGAGGTCAAGTGGGAGAGGAAGTGGGTAGATATGGTGTGGGCTCCACGGAGGAATGACCAGGGGAGCCATGTCCATAAGGGGATCATTTTGAAGGTCTGAGCAGTGAGGCCCACGCTCAAGAACTGGACTGAGTTTGACTAGGGACACAGCATTATTAGTTCTCGGCCTCCATCTCAATAGTTTACATATGTGTTCAGTCATTGATAATATTGGGTAAAGTATTGAATGAAGCTTCTTTAGGGATATGCATGTCTATTTTCTGTTAGGGCCATCCTAGAGACATTTTTGGTGTTAATGACGAAGCAGCAAAAGAGGTACTGGTGAAGACTAGCCAAATTCAAGATAGAGTGAACCTAAAGGTAGAAGTCTAGGAGTATATGTTTTAAGCACCTATACCAATGATAGGAAAACTCTAGGTGCTTAATAATCGGTAACAATTATTATTACCCATTAAAGATGATGGCAGAGTATAACTTGGAAAGTTGGTATGAAAAAATGGGCTAGTGACTGTAGATTGAATTTTCATAGACTATTCCCCTTGATCATGTACACACACATGCACACACACATGTGATTTAATAATATCTCATATTTGGACATGCTGCAAGGTGCTTTTACCTATGCTATATCACCTTAAGATTAACTTGGAACCTGGTGTAATTATCCTAAATTTACTAATAAAAAATTCATCCAAAAATGCCATGTAGCCCTGACTGGTGTAGCTCAGTGGATTGAGCGTGGACCTGAGAACCAAAGGGTTGCCAGTTTGATTCCCAGTCAGGGCACATGCCTGGGTTTCAGGCCAGGTCTCCAGTACGGGGCACACAAAAGGCAACATACATTGACGTTTCCCTTCCTCTATTCTCCGTCCCTTCCCTTCTCTCTAAAAATAAATAAAATCTTTTAAAAATGCCATGTAACTTTTCTAAAGAAATTTTTATGATTTAATACATGTGACTCATAAAATAAGTACCCAGACTTTTTTCAACAAATGTGTTATATATTTGTGAGTAATTTAAAGAAAAAATGATAGATGTGTATTCTTTGACACCTTCTTAGAATAATTTTGAGCATCTGAGGCTGAAGTATTCCAAAAAGAACATTGATCAGTATAGGATAAAGTACTTGAATGAACTATGGAGTTCTGGTTTCGTACAAGTTGTGTATTCTAAACTGAAGTTGGGTTTCCTGAAGTGTCTGAAATCAAACACATGCCCCCACATCTTGAAGACTGATTTCCTTTTCAAGATCACCATCTTTTCTACATAAGGAATTCATATTCCTTCTAGTAAATTACCTTGATCCTATATTAATCACACTGATAACCTTGGCCTTTCTATGCTAAGAGATTTGCCTTGAACACTTTTCAAAGCTTCTCTATATTGACTATCAAATGATGTCTCTGGCCTACTTGATTCCCTGAAGTTGGGGAAAGAGAGGGTGATTAACAACAGCCAACCACCTAAATGCTTTACACATAACTCATTTAATGTTCACAGCATCCCCTATGAGAAGAAGTACTATTTTTAACCTCATTTTACAAGTGAAATACTATTTTAACCCCATTTTCACAGGTGAAATACAGGTGAAATATAGAGAGGTCAAATAATCTGCCCAGGTTTACCTAGGAGATCACAGCTGGGATAGAGACCCAGGCATTCTGACTCCACCCACTTTCAATGCCAGCATGGTAGAGGTGGAAATTTGGGTTCATTCTCACAGAGAAAATGTTACTAAGGTGCAGGTTAGAGAGGCAACATGAGAATCAAGAGTAAATGGAAAATGCAAGAATAAGTTCTTTAAAAAATATGGCAAACCCTGGGGACTGGAAACTTACATGAACTCACAGCAACGATGAAGCCAGTGTTTCTGGTCTGGAAATGCGAATGGTAAAGAGACCACTGGTTAAAATGGGTGCAAGTGTCTTATGAGGAAGGAAAAAAAATGACAACAGCTTGATCCTTCAGTATATTTTGATTATATTCTATTTCTCTTTTTATTAAAAGAAATTCAATTTAATAGATGAATAGAAGAGAGGGGAAAGGAGAATGTTTCAAAGAATAAGGTTAAAGTCATCACAGCTTGACTGAATCTTAAAAATCAAAATGTATGCCAAAATGCAGGTATTTGAGACTTACTATTAGAAACAATTTTATTTTAAACATATGTTCTTTCATGATACTGTTAGCTTAGTGGTTGTACAACCCACCTTCAGTGGGAAGTGCTGATTTGCTTAATTTTATTAAGCCCGTAAGAAAGGTAAATCTGTCTCTTGAACTTAAAGAGCCTCTGCTCCAAAGTAAGTTTGACATTGGCCAATAATCACCCTGACATTCCTGTGGCTTTCGCTGCTCTCAAAGCTGCTGAGAGGCACCAAGAGAAGAAGTTGAGTGATAAAACCTAAGTATAGCAAAAGCCCAACCTGTCAGTCCTGGGAAGGGATGATATTCTGAAAACAGCACTAGAAGAGATGCTGCATGTTGTCCTCCACCAAGTGGGCGTCCTTGGGAAGAGAGTTGGGAAAGTTCTGGAGCCGACAGTGGCAGAGGGAATAATGTGATTCCTGAAGCATGCATGAGTCAAAGGAGTTAATTTTGAAAATGGCCTTTGAATACTGCATGCTCTACAAAAATGAATTGTGCCAACTGGGCATATCAAAAGAGTAGGCATTGTATTTTGGTCACCATTATATCCCCAAAATACTGTGAGTAAATGGTTTCTAAACATGATGTGCCATTAGAACCTTTCTGGGTGGTCACCCCAGTCTGCAGAGAGGAGTCTTGGTTTACATTTTTTTTTTTTTTTTGGTCCTGGGGCCTGTTCGTTTGGCATATGTCCAAGTGCTTTGTTTGTTTTCCAAGTATTATTAATAGCTGTGTAAAAATAAGGCAGGATAGGTGTGATAAACCTTTGCTTTATTTCCAGCTCCTGTCATTTTCCTACTGCAGTAGGTATGAGACATAAATTCCTAAAAGATGATCAACAATAGCCTCTCTCTCTCTCTATTTATTTTTCCTTACCAGATCGAGGAGAATGTGCAGGGCATTCAGGTGTGAGCAGCTAACTCCTTTTATCGTGGTGGTTCTGAAGAAGTATTAGATGCTGCTTCCCCACCAACCATTTGTTATAATAGCCAATTGTGTTGCAGCCAATGGGGTCTGCAAAGTTTATGAAGTCACTAGGATCCTGGAAGGAAGGGTCATTGAGATGTATATCCATGTATCACCTATACGTAGAAAATAGAGCTTGAACAATCAGTCTTAAAATACACAGCAAGTGGTTTGAATGCTTTCGCTGCAGTGGTGTGATCAACCAACGTAGATCTATAGCTTTTTGTCATACTGTTCACTAATATCCTTTGAATTTTGCAATTAATCCTTCCGCCATCAATATCCTCAAAGTGAAAGTACATGTTTATTTTTGTTGAATGCACTAAGTCTTCCAATTATCACAAAGGCCATAGTGATATCACTCACTAGATGGAAACTAGAGGATAAAAAACTCCTGCTAGGAAGTCATCAGCATCAACCAAAAGTTGTGACCAAAAGGACAAGTTTACATGTGCAAAAAGAAAAGTTGTGTGCACATATCACCATTTAAAGCATGAGTTTTTATTTAGATCAATGGACTGGTGGAAGTTAACATTGCTCCTTTTTAATTCAAAGTTTTTGGTTATGCATACAGCAGGAAGTGATAAAAGAAAATGCTATGGCCTCCTTAGTATCAGAACTTCTCAGGTGTAGAGACATCATTTTTGCATCAGCATATGCTTCAAATTGAAAATCTGTTCATTCCCGTGGCATTTTTCTCTTTTTTTCGCCATACAGTTGCTGGAATCAAAGTAAAACTTTTAACATTTATTTTTTCCAGGGTGAAACATCTAATATCATTGTCAATGTTAAAACTGCAAGATTGAAGATATAGTACTTATTATTGTAACTTCAATGATATAAATTTATTATTATATATAAATGTATTATTTATATTATAGTATAAGTAGAAAGTTTTGTGGAGCACATTGCCATGGTAACAACAAAGTTAAGAAACCTATGGAAATGTATATGGAACTGATTGTGGTGTATATGTTCATAATTTCATCAAATATAATAGAAGCAATGACTGTCAAAATCTACAAAAATTTGTACATACGCAATTGGAGTAACTAAACTGTTATGATAAAACTGATATTGAATTTTTTAAGTCTTCATCATAGCAGTAAACTCTTTTCTCTTTGCAGCCTCTGATCAGTAAGACTTTAGGAATGTATGAGCCTTTGAATAACTATAAATCAACCATAATGCCTTACACTAAAAGTGATGTTTTTGGAAGTGATTTCTCTAAATTTTGGTTTCATTTTGTTTAAAGGCACATGGAAATTTTTAAACACAATACTCAACAAATGGTGTGGCCAAAAAAGCAACATTAGTTTGAAGTTTAATGAATGAAAATTGTTGAAGACAGTATCTTGCAAACAGGAAGACATTTATCTCTACAAAGGCAACAGAGAGCTGAGCAAATTACAGAAAGAGATCACAGACAGTGCATAAAATTTCATTTGGGGATTGCACAACATCTTTGGAACATTGGACTTATGGGAAGAATTAGTTGATGAATCTCCTATTTTTAATGAAATAAATTGATATCCCATTTTAGAATGGAATAAAATCAAGAAAACCTACAATTTTGCAACATCTAAATTTGGTGGAATTTTCAGGGAAATCGTAAATAGAGACAACTTATTTGACAAATGTTTTACAAAAATATTTGTTGAAGAAAGCTACTCTAAATGGAAGCAAAAAGGCAATGCCTAAGAAAATATTTGGACAGAAATATTTACTCATTTCAGTATAAAATAAATTGGAATTGAGACTATAGCTCTTCCAGCAGAATTTACTTGGAGGTTACCAGCTCCCTCTGTACATTTAGAGAGAACATTTTCTTACCTTTTGCAAAATAATATGTAATGAAGATGTCAATTATTTCACCTGTTTAAATATAGAATTCTAATTCAAAAATAGTGCAGACAATGTTATAGAAAAATAAAAATAGTAAGTTCATATCTTAGAAAGAAAAAGCTTCCTCTGATTCTGGACATTATGTCTCTATGGCATTAGAGATAGATTTGGCTAAGAAACTAACTAAAGTATGTGAATATATTAGTTTCAACTTAAAGAAAAACAACCATTTTGAAAGTAATTTTTAGATAAAATTGCTTGATGGGTTCTTGAATTAAAACAACACAATTTCAGACAACACATAATATATTCAAAAAATAAACTTTCCAAAAATTACGTAAGTTTATTTTTAGTGCTTTTGACCATCCCTCTTTGGACCGTCCAAATCAGTTTCTGAATTCCACCAAAAGCTACCATTTGTCTTCTTACAGATGCTGGTATTTAATGTAAATCTAACATTCATAGTAATCTCTATTTAAAAGAGTATCATGATCATGAAAGAGTTTCTAAAACTTCCAGAGAGAAAAGATAATCATGTTAAGCCAAGTTTTAGTCCATGAGAATTTAGTGACCTCAAAATTGTGATAGAAGCATATTTGTCATAGAAAATACAACAGTTGCTCAGTGTAAACTCTCAGTGGCTGTTAAATGTGGTTGGGTGGAATTTATGAGGTGGTGTTTCCCCACTTCCCGTTCATTTTGTTTTAGGACAGGGCACCACTGCCCCAGCTGCTGCATTTCAGTGACTGCTGTATAGTTTTGAGTGGCAGTGAAATGATGATGCTATTGGCCAGTGATAGAGAAGTGAGCACAGTGGTAATGAATCAAAGTTTGAGACTTTTTTCTCACTGTATCAGATTACGAATCACTGCACAGAATTTAAAGACTACTTATTCCTTGGTAAGCTTGTGTGGTTCCCAGAAAACAATTTTTCTCCAGAACTGTTTACCGTAATTGAGAGGATAGTTTGATTCTTATTTCATATTTTAATGCAAGGGGTGAGGCAAATTTATTCTTTACAGTAAAGAACAATCACAGGCTTTGATATGCAGTCTTTCCCTGTGCCTGGTGGGTTAAAGGCAGACATTTACTAGGTTATCTTCCACCTCCACTTGCCATGTTTCCTTAGTAAACACAATCTCCCTTTAGAATCATGACAGCAATGCTATTTTCAAATCTACCACTAGATTTTGGAAGATAGCTCACCCACCGCTTTGTTTCCATCTTTCCCACTGAGTGAATAGTCACTAATATTAGCTGACAAAATCTTCCCTCTCAAGTGTAAGTACATCATGATTGCGGTTTATCATAGGGCCAGAGACACAATGTACCCCAAAGCTTCAACTTGAACCAGACAGAGTCAACTATGAGCCATGAATGAGCCACACACATCCACCTTAAGGGAAAGTTTTCCAAGGCCTATGAAAAGGAGCATGTTGGAAATAGACATTTTTACTTGTTACATAATACACAATACCCTCTCTTTGATTTTCTGTACTCAATTCCTAATCAAAATGACATAAAACAATACAGTCAATGGTACATGTTACCACCCTGGAATAAAAATCTGACAATAATAGCTTCTGAGATAATTAATTAAAGCAATAATGAGGAAGGGGCAAGCCAAGGAACATGAATAGAAGACTCATGGGCACGGACAATGAGGGGGATTGACTGTGGGAGTGGAGGGAATGGGGCAGGGGAGAGAAAAAGGCAGAACAGCTGTAACTGAACAACAATTAAAAAAAAGAATGGTAATGATAAATAATAGGAACACTGATATATAACAGGCACCAGGATTATTATTTAACATATCATTTAATTTTTGCAACTGACACTTTAAGATCAATATTATTATTATTCTCTTTTTAGAAATGAGGAAACTAAGGCACAGAAAAGTTAAGTGACTCAGTCAAAGTCACACCGCTACTAAAGGAGAAACAGGGCATTAAATCAATCTGCTGGATCCCAAGGTCATGTTCATAACCACAGGACATACAGACTTGTGTTTCATCAGGTTTGCATCCCTGGAAGAAATCCTGCTTGCATGTGATGCACTGTCTTTTAAATATTTTATTTTATTTCATTTAAAGTTTATCTGTGAAAACTTACATGTAATTTTCAATAAATTACAATTTATTGAAAATTATAAATATATATATTTATATATATATATTTGCATGTTGAGTTGAAAAAAACTTCTCCAAACTTTCTACAGTAATTACCTGTAGGTAAGAAATCTTTTGAGTGATATTTAGTCCTTATTTATGTTTTTCTAGATTTTTTGAAGTGTTAACATGAAAATGTAATATTTCAAAACAAAAATTTACTTTCACTTAAAAAAGTCGATTATACTTTAAGATGACATGTGTCTCAAAAGTCTCTCTAGTCATTCCTAATCGAGGTTTGTGTGTCAGCATTGCCAGGGAGGCACTTAAGAAACGCATATAGCTTCCTGGGTTTCACTTCTGACCTAATTAATGAATCAGACTCTCCAGAGTTGGGCCTAGGAATCTGTATGTTTGAAAAGTTTCTTAAATGGTTCTGCTGGAGCTGAGTAGCATTTGCCTTTGTACTAGCATTCAGGATCTTTTAAATATTTTAATTGGGTTTGCTAGAACTTTATTAATATTTTCTCATTGTAGATAAATGATATTGCTTTCATTTTTGTGTTTTCCTTTTTTGTGTGTTTGTACATTCATGTGACAATTTGCTTTCTTTCCTTTTTATTTCTTATTTTTTATCAGATTTTATTACTGTCCTACTACCATAAAATAACTAGGAAGTTTTCCATATTTCCTATGTCCTAAAACAGATAAAAAATTTAACCTTTTAAAGATTGAAAAAATTAAGCAGAAAGCTCTTTGAAGCTGAAACTTTTCCTTTGAGTTAATGAGTACACAGCTGTATGAAGTGTCCTCTCACAATTTTTAATATATTTTATATTCATTCATTCTATAAATATTTATTAGAGCCTGCTACACCTATGAGGTGTTAGGTTTTGGATATACTGGGTTATGTATACAGAAAATGAACAAGATGAAAGCCTTGAGAATTAAAAGATTTACTATGAAGTTTTTATTACATCCCCTTTCTGATTTCTAACATTTTGTGTTTTTAATTAGAATTTAAACAAAATTTTGTCTATTTAGTTCATTTTATTTCAATTTTCCCTAACAACCAGTTCTCACACATTTATTTCTTATATTTGTATAACTATATATATTTTTTAATTTTTTTTTAAGATTTTATTTATTTATTTTCAGAGAGAGGAGAAGGGAGGGAGAAAGAGCAATGTATGGTTTCCTCTCACATGGCCCTCACTGGGGACCTGGTCTGTAACCCAGACATGTGCCCCGACTGGGAATCGAACCGGGACCCTCTGGTTCCCAGCCCGCGCTCAGTCCACTGAGCTACACCAGCTGAGCTATAACTATATATTTTTTAAAAAATTATTTTTCTACTTTCTAAATATTTGACTGGGATTGTTATTTATTTTCTTGGAAGACAGAAGATTTTTTTTAATTTCAAACTTTTTGGTTGAATGCTTAAATGCCATCTTTTTAAACAATACAATCCCCTAAGTCTACACAATTATCTGAACATAACTTTAGTTGTATCTTATACTTCTTGATATTAATATCCTTATTTTTATTGAAATCAGATCGCATTTATATTTTTCCTTTTATTGTCCTAGTTGCATCAAATACTTAAGTACATATCAAGATAATAGAATTATGATGCCAACTTCGCTTTAATTTTAGTTTTTAAAACTTTTTTATTGTTGTTCAAGTAGAGTTGTCTTCATTTTCTCCTCATTACCCCCCCACCCCAGCCATCCCCACCACTCACCCTTGATCCTATCCCCCTTTGATTTAGTCCATGTGTCCTTCATATGTGTTCCTGAAAACCCTTCCCCTTTCTCCCCCATTATCCCCTGCTAACTCCCCTCTGGTTCCTGTCAGTTTGTTCTTAATTTCAGTGTCTCTGGTTATAATTTGCTTGCTTGTTTGTTTTGTTGATTAGATTCCACTTATAGGCGAGATCATATGGTATTTGTCTTTCACCACCTGGCTTATTTCACTTAACATTATGCTCTCCAGTTCCATCCATGCTTTTGCAAAGGGTAGGAGTTCCTTCTTTCTTTGTGCTGCGTAGTATTCCATTGTGTAAATTGGATATGTCTATATGATGGTAAGATGCTATCTAAAAACTTTTATTATTTACAATTTGTTGAGAATTTCAGTATTTTATGATCAGATATAAATATGGTACATTTTACAATTCAGTATTCTATAATTCTTAGTCTAATACCATTATGTTAGTCAAATTTTTTGTCAATACTTCTTTTTAGTATTCATTGTAAGTTTTTTTTTAACAAAGTAGTATCACCCTTCTTGTCTTCTTAGTTCATTTTGTTACTAATTTTACTTTGGTGGATTTTAATATAGCCATGCCTGATATCTATTTTTATTTGCCTACTAAGTCATTACTATATAGTCAGGTTTTTGTACCATTCTGTTTTTCATATGACTCATGTAAGCATCAAAGAATTGAATTTGCTTGTTAAACAAATTCTCTTGTGTTTCTATTAATATGCTGATACTTAAATTATTTTAAACTTTTAAATATTTTTCTCATTCCAGTTTAAACTGTATGTCAGTTATTTACTAAAAACCCAAAGCAGATAGCTTACACATATTTCCCATTTCCATGAGTAAATTATTTTAAGCATATGACTTCCCCGAGTCATCACGGTAATAATTAGTATCTGGCTCTGCTAATATGAGGAGGAGAATTTAGAAATCCTGTAATTTTTGATGGAGTTAGAATTAAATGGGACGATCTTTACAAATTAGCTCCTATGTCCCCTACTCACGATCTTCAGATACAGCAACTATGTGGTTGGGCCTGACCGTAAGTTTGCTTGTTTGATTTGTTTATGTTTCTTATCACAGACCTGCGATGACATTTACAAGGGGGTAAATTTGGGAACCACTGGACTAAAAAATGTTAAAGTCCATACAGAAGTGATGCACTTAGGAAATTATATCTTCCCATCTTTATCCTGTATATTATCTATCAAAAAAGGTTTTATTTACCTCAGTTTTTAAGATAAAAATGTACTTTAGCCTACCTATCACTCCGTTTGAAGCAAGTGACATAGGTTCTTTAATTCCCAGAAAAATAAGTTAGTTGCCACTCCCAGTAGATTTGACAGCCACTTTCCCCTCCTCAGTAGCATTTCTTGTGCTCCTGAGACACTGCAGGAATACAATAGCTGCCTTTTATTGAACATTTAATGTTTATCTATGTTCTCTCATTTAATCATCCTAGCAATCCCAAGGAGACATGTAGTGTTATCCTCATTTTGAAGATGAGTTAAAAAGGAGCCTAAAGAGGGTAAGTAATATTCAAGGTCACAGAACTGGTGAAGCCAGACTAAGAAGACAGATCATTTAACTTCACAATTTAGTCTCTTATCCACTCCACTACCATGTGGTTATATGATGTCCTGAAGAAAAGAATGAAACACTATACTACATCTCTCAGGGCTTCTTTTTCCGCCACTTTAACAAGAGCACACTCTACTGGGCCCCTGGCAGTGTGGTGATGGTGTACAGTACTTTACAGAAAGAAGCCAACATTCAGTGTTGAAGAAAGGGAAGGAATGGGTACCTAGCTACATAGATGCAGATTGCCTTCAGAAAAGAAATCAATTTTCAAGAACAAGCAGTTATTAAAGTATAACCAAACTCAAAAGATTTTTGGAGATAAATATCATTATATGTGAATTGATTATGCTCTTTATCTTTTGTGCAAATATCAATGTTTGGCCCTGGGAAAGAGGCCAAGGATAACATCTGGAAACAGTTGAGTGTTGTCCATTGCACTCTCAGTCAATGGTGCCAATCAAAAATTTAATTTAATAAATTGTGGTCACTCAGCTTGATCTTCTAGAAAGATTATTCTTTAGAGGCATAAAACTGGTGCGAGGTAAGGTCACAATTGTAATTTTCCCTCATTAGACAATTGTTTTTCATACCCAATGAAACAATGATATCAGTAATTAAGACACGTAAAACACTGACATGATAAAATAAAAATGGAAAATAAATGTTACTGAAGCAACTGATTAACAATTTTAAAAATTAATCAAGTATGTTGTTTGACATCATGTGTACAATATAGACATTATTGCCTGAATTAAAAAATATTTCTTTTAAAATAAATTTAAAAAATTAAAATCCACTCAGTGGTACGATCCTTTTCTAAGAAAAGAAGAGAGGGCAGAATAACTTGAGATGATGTAAGTCACAGTGGTGTATAAACTCATATCCCTTGTTCACTAATAAAATGAAACAAAGCCAACCAAATTATATACATGTTTCGTTAAACTTTTATCTATTTTTTTCTGGTGTCTATTCAAAATAATTGTAGTCCAAAAGCATCATGATACTACAAATTCACTTTCATAGACCTTGGTTGATTTTATTTTTCCCGTTATGTTCAAGATGATACCTCCCAACATTTTAAGCATAACATGGTAAAGTCAGAAATTACATAAAACCTGTTAAAAATGGGTGCATGGAGTCTTTGAGTGTCACTTCTGGAAGAGGGCAAAGGGAAATAGATATGGATATTTTAAAAGAGGACTTCCCAGCTGGTTCTTGCAAGCTCACAGGTTTAAGGTACACTGATCCTGTCAGACATTTTCATTTACAGCTAAGGAAATGGAAGGACAGACAAGCGAAGTAAGATCAGACCACACGTTAGTGCCAGTGAGAGGTTCTGGTCAGCCAAGTTTCTAATGTCCATTTCCACATTCAGGTGGAGACCAGCTTCTCATACAGACTCCTGGAGCAGAATGCAGTTCATCCATGGCCAAGGAGCCCTTTGGCCACGCAGTGTGCTTTGAGAGGAAGTCCCACTTATCCCCAAACAGGAACTCAGTTAGCTACCAAATCGCCGTTCTGGGGCTGAGGCCTTAAAGACTGTTGCTAAAGTAAAGATATGGTAGATTCATCATATGGTAAGTTTGTGTTTTATCTTAGCACAAAATAATGGTTTTCCAGCTTAACTGGATATTACTCCAAGAATTCATGGAAGAATTAAATTTATAAGAGGTTAACTAGGCAATAAAACAATGTCAGAAAGTCAAACAGGTCAGAGTTCAAGTCTCAATTATGATTCTTACTAGCTGTGAAAATTGTGAGATTTTCCAATCTGCTCCAAATGGGAACAAAAGTATTCTCATCTCAAAGTGTTATAAGTACTAAATAAAATGAAGGCACTTCCCAGCATATAATTCATTGTAATAGTTATTCTTTGGGCATTAAAAAAGATACCTTATCCTATAATGAGTCTAGTTCTATGTAGGCATAGAAACTCCTCAAAATTCGTTTTTAGAAGATTAATTCTTTTGAATTAAGCATTCTCATGTCTACTAATCAATATTTTTTAAAGCAGAGCCTCCTGATGACTCAATACATTACGTTCTAATAAGTCACAACCTTTGCAGAAATGGATCTACTTTAAACATTGCCAGGACGAGAAGAGTCAGAGTAGCCCGCACTCTGGAGCCCAGCATGAGCCAGTGTGTAGACACTGGGCATGCAAAGTGGAGAAAAGAGTAAGAAAGTTGAAGAGCATGGATTTTTGTGCAGGAGGGCACCTCAAGGTTTTTGCCAGTGGGGATTTAAAGGCCTTAGTAGGAAATAGGAATGGAAGGAAAGACAGAAGAAACAAAGCATTAAAAACAGTTCTCCTGAAAACCTTGATTAAGTGCTCAAACAAACCACTCACTCAAAAGATAGAGACATTTTCAGATTCCTGGAGCCTTAAGTATTCTAACCTTCTGCTCACCCTTAAGAAGAACCTGAGTTTTCAATATCTAAACTCTCTTTAAGACTGAAACACCAAAACTCTATGATGGCTGAGGGACATGAGAACTGTCTTCAAATATTGGATTGTCCTCATTGTGAATGCTCACTGTGTTTAATCTATGTCTCCAGAAGAAAGTCAAAAGTCAGTGTGTTCATGTTACAAGAGGCAGTTACAAGTATTTTCTCAAAATATTTCTTGAGCCTCTTTGGGTAGAGGGTAAGAAGACAGTACACGTGGTAGTTAAGCCTTCAGGCTCTGCAGTTAGATTGTCTGGGTTCAAATCCCAAACCCATCACTTATTAACCTTGTGATTATAAAGACATTAATTAGTCCTTTAATGATTCAGTGTATTCATCTATAAAATAGGAATAATAATAACACTGCTTCATAGAATTGCTATGAGGATGAAATAAAATGTAACCAACAAGGCTATGATATTCAATATATAGTTTTGTTGTTATTAATTTTTTTACGTGTGATATACTATCATTACTGTAGGGGATATTAGAATAAATAAGACACAGAGACTAACAGAATTCAAGTCTATCCCTAATTCAAACTTGAGTCTAAGCTGTACCTATCATTAGGATTTGGACCTGACTGATCAGTTGGTGAAGTGATCCCAGAAGTATACTTGTAGGAATAACTCAAGAGCTTCCAAGGCCAAAGCCTTAGCAATTTTAGGGAAGGGGACTTTCTGAGTGCAGTGTTGTATCTGTGATTTGTACTAAACTTTGCACTTAGCTACCTTTGGAGAAATCTGTCCTGTAAATGGAAATGAGGCTTGACAGTAAATTAAAAGCTTTGAATGACACTTGGCTGGGAAGGAATGGTATTAGACACAAAAGCAGCAGCACAGCACAGCACAAAAATGGGAGTGACTGTCTCTCTCATTGCTCTACAAACTACTGCACAGCTCAGGGTTGCCCCAGCTCCTGCTGACCACAAGGATCAGGGTGGATGGTGGCAAGTTACTAGTGTGAGACAACTACACTTAGCAGAAGTGGCAGGTTCTACATGATAATTTACTGGACTATTGATCTGCCCTGTCGATCAGTACTTTTGGGGCATTTTCTGGGACAATTAGAAATACAAGGGGTTGGAGAAGGTATTTTTTAAAGAGTTGGGTTCTTATGTGAACTGGTGTGAGTGGTCAGACAGTGGAATACAGATATTGATATTGCTTTAAATGGAACTTCATTTGAATCTATAGAATGGTATGAATGGTCTTGGGTAAGTCCATTTACACTTAGGGAGAATTTAGTGAGTAGAGAGCTTCTAAAATAGCATGTGGCATCCACAACTGGAGTTGATCAAGCAGAGCTTTCAGCCCCTCAGAGAAGATGTATTAGATCAATAACTAGTTTAAAGTGTAGGAATAAATTACTTCTTACGTTATTTTTTAACCCAGAAATTCTTGGACTCTTTAAAGTTCTTTAGGACTATAAAGAAAAGTTCTTTCAATTCCCAGATAGCCTGCTTCCTTTGCAGGCATTCTGCTGCGTGGGTAGTCAGTTGTGTCTGCAGGTAGAATTTACTGGCATTACAATAATGGCCCATTAAGATATGCAATGCTCCATGATAAGACTATATCTCATTCACCTTTTTATCCTCAGCAATGAAGACCATGCCTGGTGCTTGGAGGTGCAGAATTAAATGGAAGTGTCTTGACTCTTATTTTTTTTTCTTTTGAATCCATATGTTAATAGTTTTGCTGGTTGATGTTGGCTGTTTAGTGATGTTCTCAGGCTCAGAAAATATTTTTTGATGTGAGATACAAATACTAAAGAAATAGACAAGTATCATTTGATAGTTAATACATAAATAAAAACCCTGATGCATATAACTGATCTCTGCACATTACTTTGCACACATGAAACAAAAATATACACACAGACTTCCAGCCAAGATGGAGGCATATGTAGACATGCTTCATCTCCTTGCACAATCATAGAAAGAATTACAACTAGATCTCAAAACAAATAACTCCCAGAACCATAAGGAAATAGAGCTACATGGAAGTCCAACAACCAAGGATTGTCCCATTCCTTAAAGGAGTCCCATTCATCCAGAGATATAGGAGGCACAGAATTACAGAGATGGGCTGGAAAGGCAAGGAGACACAATATAGCATAGGTAGGTGGTGGTGGCAGAGGAATGGAGAGTTGCATTCATTCACACATTCATGTATGGTATGGACCATACATTCATGTATGGTGGATAAAAATCGGGAGGAAATATGATCTCACCTATAAGAAGAATCTAATGAACAAAACAAACTATTGAACAAAATAGAACCACAGGCATGGAAACATAGAACAACAAAAAGTGACCAGAGAGGTGGGAGGGGGAGTATAATGGTGGAAGGAAGAGAAAGGGACTAGACAAAGAACATGTATGAATGACCCACAGACCTGGACAACATTGTGGGAATACACATGGAACTGGGGGATTGGCTGGGCAAAGGAGGAAAATTTGGATAACTATAATAGAATAACAACAAAAACATGAATATAAAAACATCAGGAGGGATACTCTGGGAGCGATTCCAGCCCCAAGTCAGAGTGAATAGTCCAGAAAGATAAATCTCCATAGCTTCTTGCTATAAAAACCAGTGGGAGTTGAGGTGGTGGAAGAAAATGCTGGATTTTCAGGGCACTCCACTTAAAGGGCCCACATGAACTTAGAATGTATGCAAATCCACCTACTCACTACGGAATTCACCACTAGAGAAACAGCTGGAAAGGTGCCAGTCACATACAGTTAGTGGATACAGGGTGAATGCTGGGCAAACCTCCAGAAACCAAGTAGTGGCATTCTTTCCTCCCTGAGCCCTCTCCCCACACAGAGCCACAAAGCAGTGAAGCAGATTGCCCTAGCCTGGTGATTACCTAAGGCTGTACCCCACACAATTTACAGGTGCCTTTTCTGCAACAGGCCATGATACTAAGACAGGGAGTCAAAGCAGCTCTACCTAATATACAGAAACAGACACAGGTGGCTGCCAAATTGAAGAAACAAAGAAATATGGCCCAAATGAAAGAATAGAACAAAACCCAGCAAAACAATGAAGCAAAATGGAGATATCCAACCTATCAGATGCAGAGTTCAAAACACCGGTGATCAGGATGCTCAAAGAACTCACTGAGTATGGCAACAACATAAAGGAAGAAATGAAGGTTACACAAGTGAAATAAAGAAAATTCTACAGGGAACCATCAGTGGAGGTGAGGAAGCTGGGAGTCAAATCAACAATATGGAAATAAGGAAGAAATAAGCATTCAACCAGAACAGCAAGAAGAAAAAAGAATTAAAAAAAAAAAAAAAAACAAGGATACTATAAGGATCCTCTGGGTCATCTCCAAACGTACCAACATCCAAACCATACGGATGACAGAAGGAGAAAGGGGAGAGCAAGAAATTGAAAACTAATTTGAAAAAATTATGAAAGAAAACTCCTCTAATTTGGTGAAGGAAATAGACATACCAGTCCAGGAAGCACAGAGAGTCTCAAACAAGTTGGCACCAAGGAGGACCACACCAAGACACATCATAATTAAAATGCCAAAGCTTACCTACAAAGGAGTTCCCATAAGACAACCAGCTGATTTCTCAAAAGAAGCTTTCCAGGCAACAAGGGACTGACAAGAAGTATTCAAACTGAATAAAGGCAAGGACCTACAACCTAGATTACTCTATCCAGGAAAGCCATCATTTAGAATGGAAGGGCAAATAAAGTGCTTCCCAGACAAGATAAAACTAAAAGAGTTCATCCTCACCGATCCATTATTACATGAAATGTTTAAGGGACTTATTTAAGAAAAAGAATATCAAAACTATGAACATTAAAATGTCAACAAATTCACAAGTATCAACAGCTAAATCTAAAAAATAACAAACTAAGTGAACAACCAGAACAGGAACAGAATCATGGATATGGAGATCATTTAGAGGGTTATCAGCTGGAAGGGGGAAGGGATAAAATGGGGGAAAAGATGCAGAGATTAAGCATAACTGGTAGGTAAAAAATAGACATGGGTATGTTAAGAACAGTATAGGAAATGGAGAAGCCAAAGAACTTATATGCAGGACCCATGGACGTGAAATAAGGTAAGGGGGTATTGCTAGAAAGAAGGGAAGTACTGGGCAGAGGGAGGCAAAGGTAGAAAATTTGGGACAACTCTAATAGCATAATCAATAAAATATATTTTTAAAAAAGAATATACACACATTTATTTTTAATGTAACTCAAATATTTAGAAAATAACTTCATTTTGATAAGAGGGTTAAATAATTCTTTACACATATATATTTTTTAGATTTTATTTATTTATTTTTAGAAAGATGGGAAAGGGGGTAGAAAGACAGGGAGAGAAACATCTCACTCACCCCCACCAGGGGCCTGGCCCACAACCCAGGTGTGTGCTCTAACTGGGAATTGAACCTGCAACCGTTTGGTTCGCAGGTTGACACTCAGTCTGCTGAACCACATCAGCCGGTGCTGTACATAGTGTTCTTTTTCTATCCTTATCTAAGCAGCTGCTTTGTGGTATGTTATAGTGGATAGAGATTTAAAATGTTAACTATTTCAGGACCATTTTTTGGAGGGAGGAAGGGAGCTGGTAAGCATTTTAATATTGATCAAATTTTTAAGCTACAAGCATGGATCCCTGATAATCAAACTTCTGGCATCATTCTATAAGCACAGAGATTCTTTACTCTCAGTACTACAAAATCTGGATCTCCAATACCTCTTTGACTCTCTCCACAGATGAAATGACTTTGAAGAAGGCATTTAACCCTTCTAAACTTCAGCTTCCACATTTACAAAGTGGGGATATTTAACTGTGTGGTTGTTAAAAAAAAAAACCTTTTCAGTTCCAGCATTTTATGTTATTTCAGTTTTACCTTTTCTTCTCTACTTTATTTCATTATTTTCTGATGGCATCAATGACAAAATAAAATTCTTTTTCATATTTGTATGTTTTTTGATGCTGAGTAATGGTAAATTGATATTTCATTGCTTAGGGGGAAAAGCTACAAAAGAGAGAAAAATGTAAAAGAGGCAAACGAACAAAGGAGAGACTGAGTGAGTGCAGAGGTAGAATGCTTGTGAGTGTGGTATTTCATACTTTGGGTTTTAAAGAGAAATTAATCATTTTCTCTTGGAATGCTCATTTCAAACACACGTGAATTGTGACCAAATTTTATCTTTTGCCACTGACTCCACTGGGAAGCTTCTGGCAATAAATCTCCATGTCAGTATACACTGTCTTCCAGAATTACAAACATGTCAGAATGAAAAAATCTGAGCATACTGGAAATAATGTAGGTAGATCAGGATCATGCTATATGAAACAGTTTCTTATTCCACTAAAGAGAAATGGCAAGGTTTATGTGTAAAATCAGAGACAGAGTTTTGGGGAATATGATGGTAGTCACTTAAAGTCTAAAACAGTATGGATCAATTATATTTGAAAATTTTGTATATTTTGGTTACTTTGTTTTTAAGTTGAATGGAGAAGCAAGTGCAACTTTCTGCAAAGTGTTGATATTCATTAGAAGGTACACGACAGACCTGGGAACCAGAGGTCATTCCTTGACTGTTGTCTGCAGTCCTGGGCAGAGAAAGTTTTATTCAATATACATGGCTGGATGCCAGTCTACTCTTCAGGGCAAAATGAGGCTTCTTGAAAAGGACCATGTTTTATGGCTTTGAGTTCCATGTTATGTATACCTACTTGGCAAATGTTATTAAATAATAATGATGAATTTCCTCTGGTAAGAATGGGAAAAGGAGGGGTTTTATATGTGTGTGGCACCAGGGAGTCAACACACTGGAGATTGGTATAAAAACAGACTATAAAGAAATTTGCTGTAGGTCATCGTTGCAACTAAAGAAGTTTATTTCATGGGGATAAAGAAAATAGTATGGATAACTTTTTAAACTCATCATAAAGTATTTAATGCACTAAAAGATATAAAGAATAATAATACAGTGATCACTCATGGAGCCACAACCTATTTCAGGAATGAGATGTTACTAGGCAGTTAAAATTGATGCATAACCCTCCCAAAAGTATTCTCCTCCATGCCCCCAGAGAAGCCAATATCCTAAAGTTGGTGATGGCTTTCCCATGAATTTTATGTTAATGTGTATAACTACATAATATATGCATGTATACATATACATATGCATACATGCATATATATATATATATACATATATACACCTATATGTGAGCCTTCTTAATTGTTAAGGGTATTTTCTTAAATAATAAATATTAATATTCAGTGCAAAATTTTAAGCTACATATAAAATTTCCTTACTATTCTTCGGCAACCTGCTTAAAAATTTTTTTTCTCAATACTTTCGGTAAGGATCCTACATATTCATCAATGTTTGTTTAATTCATTATTTTTTCTACATATTTTATTGTGTAAATATATAACAATTCTTCTACCCATCCTCTTATCAAGAGACATTTGGATTGTTGTTAATTTTTGCTATTGCTAACAATGTTTCTATGAGCATATGTGAATATTTTTAAATTTTTTCAAATACATATCTAAGAATGGGATTATTGAATCTCAGGAGATTATATATGTATACATTAGAATATACCAAATCACTTTCTAAAATATCTGTATTTTAGAGCCACACCAGCCAGGGCATAACGCATCTATGCTTCCATAACGTTGACATTTATCATCATTACTGATTTAGTCTTATTTGCCATATTCTGGATTTCTTATGGATATATTATTATCTCTCAAGATGTTTGCTGTTGATATTTTGCTTTGCTCTTCTGCTTCCTCTTTATGTTTTTAAAGGGGCTTAGGAACATTTTATAACCAAATTACCAGCATAAACTTTACTAGAATCAGCCATTTTGTTTAACCCAAACTTCTTTTCAAGCTTATCAAAATTTTGGTTTTTTAAAAAGCAAAATTTTTTAAAAAGCACAGTGGTTATAGTATTACATATATCAAAAAGCATAATGTAAACCAACAAAAGTAGAAAGCAAGCAAAACATAACCAGAGACATTGAAAGTAAGAACAGTCTAACAATAGACAGGGGAGAGGGGGGAGGGGACAATGGGGAGAAGGGTTTTCAGGAATCACTGTAGAGGACACATGGACAGAACTAAGGGGGAGGAGGGAGGCTTGGGGGGGAGGTGGGGCTGGAGGGGAA